>BHEV01001982.1:0-28284 GCA_004319985.1 Emydocephalus ijimae | reverse complement strand
TGTCTTCCTCCTGCACAATCTTATCCAGTCGGGTTCTTCTTTGAGGTGGCCATTTCTGACCACTGCTGCAACCGCCTTTGGAGAAGGGAGTTTAGACCAGCCAAGGAGAAGAGATGCGGCTCCCCTCACTCAGCTAGCAATCTCCCCTCTCTTCACCACCTCTACAGGGTGGCTTCAGCCCCGAATCCAAAGGATCAGGGTGCTCCAGCGGTGAGCACATGCACGATTGTGGATTTCGGTCTGTCACTGAAGAGACCCAAACTGTCCAAACCATTCTTAATGTTTGATGTGAGGTAGGGAAGACCATTGAAAACAAATGAATACTAGATTATAGGATGTCATGGCCCCGTTGGATTCTGATTTGGAGGAGGAGTTGGAACCGGGACTATCCAATGGATATGACTATCCAATGGAGATGACACATCTCCCCTGGAATGTCTGGAGGGTCCAGGAGTTGAGGAGAATGCTGTTCCAGGCCCTCCAGCATTGGGGAAAATGGTTGACTGAGCAGGGAACTGCCTTCATAAATAAGATAATTGGCTGCAGGCACACAGTGATGATGAGAGCCAATAGCTCCTCACTGATGAAGAATAGCTGCCTCCCCTGCTTGATTCAAGGGCATGGAGAATGGAGAGGAGGAAAGCTCAGAGGAGGTCAGCATGGCTGTTGGCAAGGAGGTTACCCTGTCCTCCTCACAAGAAACACCTGGCTTGAGCAGATTTAACCAGAGGCCAGGGGAGGATATCTTTGTTGGGAACAGTTATTTGCTTTGGCATGTACTTTCCCAGACTTTGTAAACTCTGGTTTTTGATTTTAGTTTCTGTTTCTGCCCTGTGGTTTCTGAAACTTGTTTGTGCACTATGGACCTTGCCTTGTGGATGCATAACCTTGTTTATAAACTACGGACTTCCTCCTTGCCTTGTGAATCAGCTCTGGTGATTTGAATTTAGTGTGTGGAACTGTGTTGCACTAACTTTGGGTGTCTGCCTTTAGGAAAGTTTGGGGTGGAGCTTCACTGGCTGTTGTAGGTCTATGTGTTGTGGGATAGCAGATCAATAAAGCATTTTACTGAAGCCTGCATATGCCTGCATATGCATATGCCTACGTGACTTGGGTCATAACACAAGAATGGAAGAACATATTAAAGAGGATGGGAAAGTACATTTTTCAAGAAATTAATGGATTTCTCCAACTTAATCTTTGATGTCAATTTCTCTCTCCCTCCCTATTCCCTGCAGTTTTTCTGTAGTTATTTCATTCTGTTATTTTAAAAAGATTTTATACACATTTTTTCAGTCATGTCTGAGGGTCCAATGTGATGATTTTTGAAAAGGAAGTGTGTGAGAACAGCAGGAGTCCAGAATGGACAATACTGATAAATTTAATGATGATAATGATAATGAACTATTTAAATCTTCTTGGGCATTTCCCTACAATTTTTTTTTAAAGTCCTTGTTTGTAATGAAAACTATTTATCAATGATATGTACATAGGAGTAGTGGCCCAAGTTGTCCTATTCCATTGTGCATCATCAATGAAAAAAACTTACAAATGCAGCCATGACTTCAAGCAAAATTAAAAATACACATAACTGCAGGTCACAGCCATATGACAAGAATACTTGAAATGGCTATTGGAGCCACAGAACAACTAGAGTAAATCTTTTATTAATAAAATATACTAAAAAAGCCCAAGAAGCAAGTTATTTAGTAGCAGAACTTATTTCAGAGCAGAGTAAAAATCACACTTTGAGCAAGAAAGTCATCTTGCAGATGTAAAATGATAGTGGGAAAAATGCTAGGACCAGGTGCAGTACAAGAAACTGAAAAGATTCCAGTGTCAGAAAGTACAATAAATTGGCATATTAATAACATGTCACATGATATTGAAGAGGTTTTCTATGATAAAGTGAAGAACAACAGCTTTTCTAACCAAGTTAGATTTTACCAATAAATGTCACAACTAGAAGAAATATGCAAAGGCCTGTTCTGACCCACAGCCTTTTCCAACAAATCAAACACAATCCAAAGGGAACAGAAACCTTGCAATGCTTTTGCAAAATAATTAGCCGTGATAAGCACAAGCCTTGCCAAACTGTGCAAGGCTTGCCAAAAGATAACAGACAAGAAATAATTTGCAATACAAGAATCTTCAAATACAAACTCAGGACACTGAAACGTCCACAAGGCTGGAGTTTCAAAATGTCCTTGCCTTCTGCAAAGTATGTTCGTTTCACAGCTGGCTTTTATCTTCTTGAAGGAGGGGCCATTACTTTGCAGCCTTACTCCTGACTCGCCCATGCAGTTGTAACAGCTTTTTCCTACAAGCAATCCTGCGCGCATGCGCAATTGACACAGGCTCCTCGAGAACCTCATCACTGCTGCCAGCCCCCACAATCTCTGAAGGCAGCAATCTACTCCCTCATGATCCTGGCCCTTCATCTGAGTCCCCGCTCTCTTTACCCGTCTGCACCTGCTGCCAGTTAACCACAACAAGGCCAAGATATATTTAATGTTTTGTGTTCTATTTTGCAACAAAAAATCTGTCTCGTAGGAACTCTGTTGACATCTGTTAATGATGCTACTCCAATAATATTTGGCTCCAGAAGAGATTTCATCTGTCTTGTAAGAAAAGAAAATTGTGATATCAGAAACACATTGCTTTCTTCACAGAGAGATGTTGGTTTCAAAATATCTTGGAGACAAAATGAAAAAAGTTCTGGACCATGTTAAAAAAATTGTTAACTTTATTAAACAAGACCAGTACACTCAAGAATGTTCAAAAACTGAAAATCTGGACAAAGAGGACATAAATCTTCTGTTACACATAGAAATATAGTGGTTCAGCAAAGACAGAATAGTGTTTAAGCTGAAGGTAAAACTGCAATTTCAAGAAAATAGTATTCCACATTTTGTTGAGTGCTTTGAAGATAATGTTTGCAAAAATAAGCACACTTAGCAGACAACTTTCATCACATGAAAAAGCTGAACAAGTCTTTACAAGGCACTGAAGAAAATGTTTTGACTTCAAGTGACGAAATACTTGGATTTAAAAGAAACTTGAATGTTTGGGAAAAATCATCTTGGAAAAGGAAATATTGAATGTTTCCACTGCTGTTTGGGCTTGAGAAAGAGAAAAGATATCAAGTTTCAAATCTAATTAAAAGCCACCTGGAACTACTGCAGAGCAAAATTGATTAGTATTTTCCCTCCATTTCATCACAAATATTTGACTGGGTTGAGGGATCCTTTCACTGCATTTTCTGCTCAGCCTGAGAACTTAATTTGAAACAGGAGGAAGAACTTTCTGAATTTCAGTTTGATCATATATCAAGAGATTTAGTGAACTGCTTGTGGAAAATTTCTGCATTTCTGTGAAAGAAATGTATTCTGTTATTCATAGGAAGGCACTGAACATGTTAGTACAGTTTTCCACTGCTTGCATGTGTGAATAAGCGTTTTCTTATTTAACAAGCTTCAAAAGAAAAGACATTTTATCTCAACTGAAGATGAAATCTCTGTGTCTTTATCTCAAATTTGAACCAGAATTGTTGCAGAAAAAAAATCAAGCACAGATTTCACATTAAAGAGTTAAGTTTCGTTCTTTATTTTTTACTTTAAAACATTGTTAATGCAAATATGCAAACTTACACATGAAATGAATATAATAATTTTGTAACTTCTGGCCTATATTTGAACCTGAATGTGCTTCCTTGAGGCCTGAAAAATATTTCAAGGGTTCGTTCAAGCTCAAAAAGTTGAGAAAGGCTGGTGTAGAGGTTTAACATTTAAAATATGTGATGCAAAAGCAAGAGCAGCAGAGGAAGGAAAAGCTTAAAAAAAAGCAAATTCAGTCATATTTGTTATCTGGCCTCTATTGTAACCAAGATCTTTTCCACATGCAAGAAATGCAGCAATTTTAGCTCTGTCCTGCATTTGTAAATTGCCTGAATGTTTTGGGCTTCTGGCTATGTTAGAAAGTCAATATATTAATTCCATAGATGATTTGGCTCAGTTTCAGTTCCAAAGGAAATCTTATTAAAGTTTACCATGCATCCATCTTTCCTCCTCTCTTCATGGTAGAATATGAGTGGCTTGGTGCTTCCGGTAACTGTGCCCAGGTAGCTTCCCCTGATAAATTGAAAAAAAAAAAAACATAGCAAAGTGAAGCACAGATTGCTTATTGTATCCTGTTTTTAGTGTACTGATAGCAATAAGTGGGTGAAACAGTGACTTGTAAAAACATAGAATAATAGAGTTGGAAGGGATCTTGGAAGTCTTCCAGTCCAACCCCTGCTTGATCAGGAGACCTTACATTATTTCAGACAAATGGTTGTCCAGTCTGTTTTTGAAAACCTCCAGTGGTGGAGCAAGTACAATTTCTGAAGGCAAGCTATTCCATTGGTTGATTGCTCTCACTGTTAGGAAATTTCTGAGTTCTAAGTTGCTTCTCTCCTTAGTTAGTTTCTAACCATTTTTTCTTGTCTTGCCTTTTGGTGCTTTGGAAAATAATTTGACCTCCTTGTCTTTGTTGGAGCTCCTCAAATATTGGAGCAGTGCTATCATGTCACCCCAAGTCTTTCTTTTTATTAGACTTGAAAAAGAGGGCATGGGTATAGAAATGTATTTATAGGGAAGCAGATTCCATTTTGTTTATTAAGGTTATGTATCGATCATTCAGCAAGATACAAGTAGTGTACCCTCCCTGGAACTCTGTTCCTTAAAGCTACAAGTCAGTGGCAGAAAACCAAAGGCTTTTTGCAGTTGCTTTCAAACTTTACTGAAATGTTCTGGCATATGTATGCATGCCCAGAAAATAGTTCCTCTGGGATAGCTTAAAGTATAAAGTGTGCCATGCACAAACTCTGATAGCATGACTGAAAGGTAATCAAAAGTACACTTCACAGCTTGATGCTATTTAGCATAAAGATTATTTTGATAGTACACAATGTTTTCTATCATAAAATTTTGTATGTTCTTTGAAGTGGTGCCAATTATTTCAGTTGCCTGCTACTGAAACCACAATAGTATGGTCTTTGCAAACCTTCAGCATAAGAATCAAAAGCAAACTTACATATTCAGGTTGTTAACAGTCAGTTCCCACAGGCATCTTATTACTGAGGACTATATTTCAAATACTCCTGAAATGATGTGTATTTCTTGAGTGATATTTGGCTGGGATGGTAAGTGTCAGCTTTTGACAAGATTCTACAAATCTTGATACAGGATTCTACAAATCCTGATATAATAAAACAGCCACATGGGAAGTTATTAAGTTGCAATAATATGTTAAAGACCTTATGTTTTCCTTGATGGAAAGAAAATTAAGTCTATATTTCACACTGTTGCTAGAATAATTCCATTTAGATCTGGTCCATCATAACTGTGTCATCTGGGTTTCGGGTAATTTCTTTTTATGGTTTGTTGTAAATTAACTTCATGTTCACCCTGATATTACATGTTGTATGAAATCAGATGACAGCATTTTCTTATGGTCAGCCCCTCTTCCTTTTTTCAGACTCAGACTGGGAGAGAATGACTGGAAAATAGGGCTCTTTCACTTTTCTGTTTCCAGGTCTTCTAGCTGTTTTAATTTCTAGCAAGGGAGTAGGAGGAACTGTTAGCAATATTATGAGAGTTCTAATAACTACGGTGGGTGTACCCTATATCAGTGTTTCTAAAAATATAGTCTGAGGTGGTTTCTATAAAATCAACATTATTTGCCAGCCTACATTGAAGAATACTAAAATACCATCAAAAAATCATGAAAAGTGGTAGTAGTAGCAAATGTGTCAATTTTAATTTTTAATATGGTATATATACAGGTATATATAATCCATACAAACAAAAGCTCTTTTGGGATTGTTCATAATTTTTAAAAGTGGGAAGAGATCCCAAGAGAAAAAAGCTTAAGTAATATTGGAGGCTAAAACATATAAAGAACGGTTGTTGGAACTGGGTATGTCTAGTTTAATGAGAAGAAGGACTAGGGGTGACATGATAGAATGTTCTGATATCTCAGGGGATGCCACAAAGGAGAGGGAATATAGCTATTCTCCAAAGTGCTCGAAGACACGACCAGAAGCAATGGATGGAAACTAATCAAGGAGAGATGCAACCTAGAACTAAGAAGAAATTTCATGACAGAACAATTAATCAGTGGAACAATTTGCTTCCAGAGGTTGTGAATGCTCCAACACTGGAAGTTTTAAGAAGGTATTGGATAACCATTTGTCTGAAATGGTATAAGCAGGGATGGGTTTCTACCAGTTTGCACCTATTCACTAGAACCAGTTGTTAACATCTAAGCAGTTCGGAGAACCAGTTGTTAGAAGAAATTATTGGCCTAATCCTGTAAGGAAGGCAGGAAGGAAACATTCTGGTGTTGCTTACCGAAACTGCCTCTCCGTTAACCCTTATTACATTCTTGGCAGGACTAGACTTCCTGTCTCAGGAACATCTCTGGAGTTTTTTTCCCCTCCTTTGCTGGTACTTTGCTTGTGTGGCGTGATCATTCAAAGTTACAATGGCACTGAAAAAAGTGACTTTTGACCGTTTTTCACACTTACGACTGTTGCAGCATCCCCACCGTCATGAGAGGCCAGGTGAGGAGATGCGTCCCTCGATGTGAGTGATATTGAGTTGGCCAATAACATGACCACCAAGCTACGTCCACCCGGTCACATGACCACCAAGTCATGCCCACCAACTAAGCCACACCCACAGAACCGGTTGTTAAAAAATTTGAATCTTAATCCTGGGTATAAGGTTGCTTGCCTAAGCAGGAGGTTGGACTAGAAGACCTTCAAGGTCCCTTCCAACTCTGCTATTCTGTTCTGTTCCATTCCATTCCATTGCCCTACATAGACAGATTATTTTACATTTATATTCTGATTTATTACAAGTCAATTTTACCATAAAATACAAATAAGTTGTTTATGTGCCATTAATGTGGTATCTTCTTAGTGACCACTTTGATATTTTCCAGAATGATATGGTTTTCCAATCATGCATCCATTCTAAATCACTTTGACTGCCTTTGAGAATGAATTACAGAAAATTAGGAATAGCATAGCACCTTTTTAAAATAACTCTTTTTATTAAAAGGCATAAGCTTTCATGAAGTGTAGTTCATTTCCTCAAGTATGTAGTGCAGCTAGATTAATGTAAGATTTAGATTGGAGTGAGGTGTGGGGATGAAGAGGAGGAGAAGATAGATTGGTTATGTAGATATGGGTTACAAATGAGACAGAATACAACTACCTTATCAATTAACAATTATAATGTGTTAAAAACCCATTGTGTTTGTTGACACTTTATGAAATTTTGATGTATGTAAGTTCAATAACTTCTTACTTGATGGTGCTATTAAAGTTCCACTTTTTCAAAACTGTTGCCAAAGCGTCTGTCATGGAATGTTCTGAAAGGTTGAAAAGCTCTGATATTACTTTGTCCTTGTTTTGAGTTCCGATGTAAAACTTGTGCAAAGTTTACTCTATTTTCTTTTGTAGAATCCAGAAGAGCATTGCTAGCAGATGTTGTCATATGTCACATTGGAGGCAAAGCATATGAAAGCACCTGTAATCCTGTGTACTTGTGTGATGGCACTGTTGATGAATTGTAGAATTAGGGCCTCGTGTTATATTTTTGTCCTGTTATTTCTTGTTTCTTGTGAGAATCTGCTTCAGTTTGGGTTGTAGTTTGTATAGAGTGCCATCCAGTGCCTAAGGTAGTGCAATGTCATTGCATAGTATTTTTCCCCCTTTAATTCAGTCATGTCTGATTTTCAGAGACTGCTTGAACAAGTCCCTGGAGTTTTCTTGGCAATGTTTTTCAGAAGTGATTTGCCACGGCCTCCTGAGAGGGCTAAGAGAAAGTGACTAGCTCAAGCTCACCCTAAGGTAGAATTGGAACCCACAACCTCTCAATTTCTAGCCTGATGCCTTAATACTACACCAAACTGATTCCCAGTATCTGTATAACTTACTACAATATGTTTGAGCAGTTTCAGATGTAAGTGACAATCAATGATGTGTTGCTGTACAATGACCTGTTTCTGTGACCTGTCTTTTAATAGACCCTTCTTGGGAATGGAATTGGCTCTATTGATTTGTCTGCTGATCTCATTGGATGGATACTTTAGTCTGAAAACACAAAGCAATTGCCAAAAAATAATCATAAAAATAATTAGCAACATTAAAAGCATTATTAAAACCCTCCATAAACTGCAGGTAGTACAGACATTTGAAAGCTCAATACCCAGGCCTGATGGTAACACCATGTTTTTAGGCACTTCTGGAAGCCCAACAAGGTTGGGGCCAATCTGACCCCAGGGGGAATTGTTTTTCAATAGAAAAAGCTCTCCTCTTGGATCATATCAAATGGAACCTGCATTCCATGCCATTCCTTCCAGAACAGGGATAAACAGACTCTCAAAGAACCTGGCCCTATGCTATGTTTCTGCACAATCTGTTGATATTTTCCATTGAATGGATATTATAGTTTTTCAAATTGCCATTTATGTGAGATAAGGGTTTGTTTTTTAGCAGGCTCAAGGCAACATTTCCTGGAGCAGGTGTTTAACACATTCAAAAGCAGTAGCAATTTGTTCCTGATATCTGTACTTTACAGTTATGTTGATTCATTACCAGGATTAGGATGGGGAAGAACAATCGTATTTTTCTACTCTCTGGATTTCAATGTGGCTTTGGAATAATAATCTTATATTGATTTTAATTAAACAAGGCAGCAATGTATCTGTATTATATTATATATTTAGTAATGTTTCCTAAAACCTTTTAATGACATGAATCACCAAACAGTTGCATTAGATAAACTATTTATAAATGAGAGCATGCAACAGATATAAACTTAATATAAACCACTCCAAACTTGACTGCAGGAAGTACAATTTCAGCAACAGAGTGGACAATGTCTGGAACTCAATACTTGATTCTGTTGTCACTTGCTCAAACCCCCACTCCTTTATCCTCAAACTAACCTCGATTGACCTCCCCCCGTTCCTAAGAGGTCTGTAAGGGGCATGCATAAGCGCACAATTGTGCCTACCGTCCCTGTCCTGTTGTCCCCAATTATTAGTTCCTATTTCATGTATTTAAACTTATGTTTATTCTTGTTTCTATTATATTGTAAGCTTTTGACAAAATAAATATAAATAAATAAATAAATAAAATTGCTTTATGAGCAATACCTACAACTGTTTCCTTCATTCACACGCACACTCTACACATTTATTTATTTTATTTATTGATTAAATTTATATGCCACACATCTCCCCAATAAGGCAACCCTGGATAGCTTGCAAAAATGAAAATATAAATATAAAAACAATTAAACTTCTAAAAACTATGCAAAATCTGGAACTAAAGAGATAAATTGCACAGAGATGAAATCTTACTCTTTCAACCACCTTCAGCAGCAATGAGTTTCCCCCTTCCACTGGAGCAAGTGGGGTGCATTAGTCCCCCTGGGGGACCATGTATATGTGCATTAAATATGTGCATCACACACACACACATACACACATAGATACAAGTGCATATTACAAACAGAAGCTTTAAGAGGGACTGAAAAAACCAAATTATGTGATCCTGTCTTCTAATAATCAATATTATGAACATGTAATTGGGGAGGTGAGCTGGGTGTAGATCAACCACTAGGTGATTGTAATTGACAATCAAAGTGTCAGGTCTCCACTTGAGGAATGCACTGTTTTCCCCCACTCCCTTTCTGCTGGCAGCTAAAAAGACCAAAGGAGTATTTTTTTAGTTGACACAAAGCCAGTTGCTGGACTTGTCTAGGGTATTGGCAAGATGGTTACTGGCTGATATAAGCACACAAGAGGTGTGTACATATAAGTATAAGCTGAGGCTTAAGGATGATTCTGTAGAAAAGAATATGGGGTAAGCATTCATATAGTTGTTTACTGACACTTCTTGTTATTAGTTGGCTACAGATATCTTACTGGCTGTATAATGTTCTTCACTGCTTCAGCATTGCCTGGAGTGTTATATAACACATAGAGTAGGGTTCTTTTGCAGCACTTTAAGAAGGGAATTCTGCATAGATTTAGAGGATATCATAATAAAGTGTTTGAGCAATTGAGTAATTCACCAGTATGGTATGCAGGGTTTAGTCAGGACATTGATTTTCTCACTTGAAGCACAGCAATGATTTAAAATGTCTCAAATCAACTTGACAAAGATCTATAGAATCCTATATTCATAATAGCAGCTTAGCGAATGGGGTTGAATTATTTTTATAGGCCCTTGCAAGTTATAATATTAGGTATTATGATTTTATGAATTATTTTAGAGGAACTTGCAAAATACATCATTCCTTGTAATGGTACTCTATGATACATACTTTAAGAGACAGTGCTATGTAGAAGTAGTTATTCTTGGATATTTAATAATTTTTACAGTTAGGTGGTCTTATTGTGTTATTGTGTTATTGATTTTTTTTTTTTTTTGGAAAAGACATCAACAGCTGAATGTCTATGGCGATTCTCAATCATCCAAGTCATGGTTGTCTTAAAGGTGCGTTGCAAAAGGAAATTGGATTTTTTTGTTTTTTTTCCTTGAAAATGAATTGAAGTGAATAAGCTTCTTGGATGAGAAGGAAAAGGAACAGGGAAAAACCCCCAAGAAAATCTAGTTGCCTTTTGAAAAGCACTTTTGCAACACCCTCAACTGGTATTTAGTATCATTATTTCTAGAATTACTAATATAAAATATTCAATATTTTATATATTTTATATATATTTGTACAACTACCAGCTTTGTTCCCAGCTGTTAGCAGTTTTAACTGTCCCTTCCTGATGAAATGAACATTGACTTGTTCTTGGCATCATGGACGTGAATTTGGGCTCATACTTAAATGATCCACTTCATACATTTGAAAAGATTGGGAAACTGCAAGGGCTGTTTTCCTTGTGAATCATTGCAAACATGTCAAGATAAATCTTTCTGAAGAAAGAAATAGGAATGTTTTATATATTTGAATTGCAGTTTTACATCCAACAATATAGGACTCTTCATTCTTTGTTTTTCTTTCCCTCAATAACTTCTTTTACACAGAAAATCTTTAGTTGTTTCTCACAATATTTAAATATATGAGTGTCAAGATTAAACCATATATTTATCTACCATCATAAATGTTATGCCTTTGGGAAGTATAGTTCAGCATAGCACTAATAAAGTACTACAGAAAATAAAGTGGAAGAATAGAAAGAAGACTTAATTGCTGCCTTGTCAAAGCCAGGAATTTTACAATGAAGAAAGGGAAAATTTGAAATTCTTTTCCCAACTCTAGTGAAGAGAA
The DNA here is from genome assembly GCA_004319985.1 of Emydocephalus ijimae. Lineage (NCBI taxonomy): Eukaryota > Metazoa > Chordata > Lepidosauria > Squamata > Elapidae > Emydocephalus > Emydocephalus ijimae. The sequence continues at coordinate 16,942 of BHEV01001982.1, read as the reverse complement.
AGCATCAACCATGGTCCATGTGTATAATCCATAAATCTGTGCCCAATCTATGTACGTATATCAGTACACACAAAAATTGAGGGGGAAAGAAAGCATCAGGTTAAAATAAATCCATTTTTACTTTGCAGTAGTCTCCTTCAGAAGAAGGATAGTCTGGGAGGTGTTTTCACTCAGACTGCTGATATAGGAGCAGTTCCTTGCTCCTTGGGACAAGGGAGGACCTATTGATTGGGTAATGGACAGGCATAATTGGCAGGCAACATCGTACGTTTCCAAAATGTAGTTGGACTCCTATAATTAAGCATATTTCTGATATACAAAATTAACAAACAGAAGGGAATTAATGAAAAGCAAATGAAATGGTCCTTTGGTTCATCATATAGATTTATATTTACTATGCAATATAGGATAGAAGGACCCTGCTTTCCAAGATTTTTTTTTGTTCTGTAAACCATATTTTATTTCTTAGGAGATCATAGCCAAACTGGGCTTTGGATTAGCAAACTGACCCAAAAGCAGCATTATGGTTTCAGTATATTATATATTGATGCCCAGTTGCTAATGAACATTGAGAGGTGTGCAGTTTTGCAGTAAAGACTCTAAATATAATGCCAAACAGAAGCAAGTTACAGGCAAATTAAATGCTTTAAAAAAAAAACTTAGTAAGTAGGAGCCAAAACATTTTTAATCATTCTCTTTCTCTTTGTTATAGTGTGCCATACACAACATACCCAGTTCTTCTTATCCTAATTTCTATGTTGAGCAACCAGTGCCATAATAGAAGATAAGGACAGCATGTTAACAATGATGTGGTTGCTTACGGTTGGATGATGTAATTGGTGTTACTTTTAGTTATTTAGGCTTCTGCAGCATTGATGTAGATTCTAATAATAGAATTAGAAATACATCTCAACTAAAGTTTCTCCCATTCCTCTTAACATTAAACTGGTGAAGAAGCTTAAGTATCATATTATAAATCTCTCCATTGGTCTCTGCAACTGCTTGAAAATATAGACAAATATTACCTCTGAATACATTTTTTCTTTAAACCAGCTTCCTATATTTTTTCCAAACTTTTTCATGACTTCATACAAAATTTTAAAAAGAGTTCTCAATGGAATAGGAAAAAGATGGTACAATAACTAAAAAGTTCAGGAAGACATGGTGCAAAAGTGAACACTTGCATAAATTCCCTGATCCTGTGCTTCAGAAAACTGCTCAGTCGCAGTGATTGATTGCCTGTCATCGAGTTATTGTTGACTTTTAGTGACTATATAGATTTTCTACATGCCCCTAACCTGGTCTTTCAGCATTTCCAATGGGCAATCATCTCTTTATTTCCATTTTCTTTACCGTTAAAGCCTCTATAACTGTCTGGCTTGGCTCTGCAACCAAACAAGACAGACACAAACTTCAACGGATAATTAGAATTGTAGAAAAAACAATAGCTATCAACCTGCCTTCTATTGAAGACCTATATATACAGCACAAGTCAAAAAGAGGGCTGTGAAAATATCTACACACGCCTCACATCTGGGACATAAATTGTTTCAACTTCTACCTCAAAACGATACAATAGGGCACAGCACACCAGAACAACTAGACACAAGGACAATTTTTCCTGAATGCCATCACTCTGCTAAATAATTAATTCCCACAACACTGTCAAATTATTTATTAAGACTGCATTACTATTATTCTTCTCATCCTTCCTATTACCTATCTTTTCCCACTTATGACTATAACCATGTTGTTTGTATCTTTACAATTTATATTGTTTTGTTTCCTAGTGTGATTCTTGATTAATGTATTTTATTTTTCTTTTATATACACTGAGAGCATATGCACCAAACACAAATTCCTTGTGTATCCAATCAGACTTGGCCAATAAAGAATTCTATTCTATTCTATTCTATTCTATTCTATTCTATTCTATTCTATTCTATTCTATTCTATTCTATTCTATTCTATTCTATTCTATTCTATTATTATTTTTATCTTATTTTATTTTTATTTTCCAGAGAACTGGGTCTTTGCATGATTTGTCTGAAGAAGGATAAGGGCTGGAAATGTTATAACAAATTTTGATTAATTTATTGAAACATGGTGATTCAAGGTAAAAGGTCACTCCAAATTTCAAGTGAAGCCTGCCTATTCAAAGCTATTCTTTTACTTCTTTGTTTAGCATTTTTTTATGTTATACAGAGCTTATCTGGGAGAGATTCATACTTGTAACAAATTCTACACTGAAAGTTAAAAGACTTTTGAATTGGGTTTCAGACATGGAACAATATCACTTCAGTCATTTGAATATTTCTAAAATAAATTTTCTTGCTTCATTTGAAGTTACTGTAAGGTGGAGAAAATCAGGACCGTGTGTTAAGTTTTGGTTAAGATTTATTATTCAAGCATATACACAAGTATATAGTCAACTAACAGCACTAAATTGGTGCTAGATGAGAGTCAAGAGAATTCAAGGGGAGCTGGAAGTGTTTACACTTGAAGTGTTTATGGCTATATAACAATTCTAGACTATGCCTTCAGGTTCTGCTCACCAACATCCTTGTTGGTAGAAACTTTATGTTCATTTTCAGCTATCCCCTTTTATTCCTCAAAGCTCTCATCTAAAATATAATTAGAAATCATGATCACACCTGTTGAAGTAGATATTACTTTTTCTACAATCTTCCTTCCACCTTCTAAAACCCCAGTCTTTCTGAAAATGAGACAGAGAAATATAGTTTGGAAATAAAAAAATTACAAGATTTTGATACAAATAATCTATATAATCTTATAAATAAGAAGGATTTGAAAGTAATTTTTAGTATTTGAAAAAACAATGATATCATTTTCAAATCTCTGAACAAATGATCTGTAGAACTTGTTTATTGTAGAGTGGTAATGAACTTTGAAAACTGAACTATTTTCTTTATTCTTACTCCATCTGATGGTTAAATAAAAGTGTTTCACTATTTAATTGTGTCTATAAAATTGGATTTAAGCATGTAAAAATGTGAATAATCAGTCCAAAGTTCCAGCACAATTTTTCAGATTTCCAGAAGTCCATAAGCAAGGCATGAGTGTGGTGGCACAGTCTTGTATAGTGCTTCATATCCTCAATATGGTTATGAAATGACCCCATCAAACCAGGTCAGATTTTTTGAACACAGGTCTGTGTCCACCTGAGCTGGGTAGCTGCCTTGATGAAATTTATCTATTAGCATCACTTGTCTGCTAGTGATCACTGGTGAAGGAGAAGGAATTATTTGAATGAGGTGAATGTTTTTGTGTTTTGCTATAGATTGGAATCAGACTTTGGATTGAGAAATCTCTGGTTCTGAATGTGGAAGCATGAGTCTAATTATTGTAATATTTACTGATGAGGTCAGTCTTCCCCATGAACATTAGAAGAAAGAAAGGAGAAAAAGAGAGAAAACAGCAAAAGAATGAAGAAAAAGTGATTAACTGAAAGTTTGGGGGAAGGATATGTATCCCTCCATGATGGAGAAATGTTCCTGATAGAGGTGTTAATAAACAATCCTTTATAAAGTCTATCAGATTTGAATGAGAATTGGAGTGAAAGGAAGATGTGTGAGCTGGTTTAAAGCAGAGGTGGTATTTAGCAGGTTCTCATCAGTTCTGGAGAACTGGTAACAGAAATTTTGAGTAGTTCGGAGAACTGGTAATGGAAATTTTGAGTAGTTCAGAATACCACCTCTGACTGGCCTGGCCTTCATCTATTCTCTGCCTCCCGAGTCCCGCTGATTGGCTGGGCCTTCTTTTGTTGCCCTGCACAGGAGAACAGAGCTGGAAAGCAGGTTAGTGGGGTGGGGAGAGAATGAGGATTTTACAGTATCCTTCCCCTACCATGCCCACCAAGCCACGCCCACCAAGCCACGCCTACAGAACCAGTAGTAAAAAAATTTGAAACCCCACCACTGAATCCCACCACTGGTTTAAAGGGAATGGAAGGTAATAGGTAATTGGGAAGTTATTACTTGTGTGGCTACCAAATGACTTACTAGTATGTGTCAAATACAGCCAATACAGCTTGGACTCTCAAGTCAGCTGCTGTTGTACTGCCACTTATCTCTCCTTTTCCTTAAATGAGACCCCTTCCTAAGCTGTAAACCTCATCTCAGAATAGGCATAGAGTACCCTAACCTGGCGCTGAGGGACTTCAGCTTGTCTTTTTGTGGTGGGGGGGAGGCACATATGGTTTGTGAATTCACTTCTTTGGTGAGAATTGTGATCTATCCCAGATCACTAGTGCTTGACTTACATTTGAATCAATATACTAGAGCTGGTTTTTATCTCAGAGCAGATATGATGTGATCGAGGAGGGACATCTAACTTTTCTCATGGCATGGAGAATCCCCCTTGGTTGCTATGGAGCTATAAGATTGTAATCTTTGCAATTCATTTGTCAACTCCAGACAATTTTGGAAACATTTTGATTTTCAGAGGCTGCTTGGCAAACTTCCTAACAACGTGGCAGTTTTGCTGTGTCCTTAGCTGCTTTCTGGAATAGAGAGGTAGCAGCTGCCTTAGATAGACCTCCTTGATCCAAGGGAGATCCTTGGTTTACTGATGAGCCCTGGGAAATGGAGCAACAAAAGATGCCTAGAATTTCACCGGCAAAAGATGAGAAATGAATTGTTTGTGGCAGTAAAAGCAGCAAAGCGGCAGCATTTCTCCTTGATCCCACAGATCCCATCCACCAATCTGATTTAAAGTAGCTTAGAACCTTTTGATGGAGGATGGTAAGAAAATCATCAGCGACTAAATGCAGAAGTTGTTGGCAACGACATGAAACAAGTTGCTCAGACTTGCTTAGAGTTGGATACTAACTTGGGAGATTGAACAACAGATTTGACTGAGTCTGTCTGATAGTTATCTGGATTAAATTTGAGCCTAAAAAAGTAGACAGGAATCTCTGGATTAGCAATGCTCACTTGCAGCTTGCTTCTTTCTACTTTTCTTCATTGGTGAAAATCTAGGTGTTGGAGGGGGGGGAGGGAGGGAGAGAGAGAGAGAGAGATTTTATATACAGTCTCAGAGCATAAATACTGAAAATCCATCCAGTCAAGACAATGACCATTCATTTTAAACTACTTTATTATAACATATTTTACAAAGATGTATACATTCCATTTGCATGGGAATTTCTCTAAAAGGAAGAAAAATAGTGAGAAAGAGATAACACTCCTTTAATAGCCAAATGAATGAAAGTACTTGGGAGAAAGAGAATCTCTGTAATTTAACAGTTTGGTCTATGTTTTATGTATTTATTAATTTATTAAATTTGTTTGCTGCCCATCTTGCCTTGGGACAACTCTGAATTAAAAGTTTTAAAACCATAAGACATAAATATTTCTAAAAACAATAAAAACAGCATTACAATTAGAGGAAGATCAGTTAAAAGATGGGGTGGGAGAGGATGTGCAGGGAGAAAGTGGGTGGGATCTCCCTGCAGCAAGGGGCGGGGCCAGCCAGGGGCATGATTTGCTGTTTCTCCGAACTGCGCAGAATCATAACCGGTAGAATCCCACCTCTGATAATACTCATTTTTCACTGAAAGCTAAACAGTTGATGTGACTGAGGCCCTTTATTTGTCTATGGAGGTTATTAATGTATGGATGAAGATGAACAGGCTTAAACTCAGTTCCAACAAGACTTTTGGTTCCAAAGAAATTCTATCTCTGATTCTGAATGGGTGGTCATACTTCTTCAGGAAGAATCAGTATGTAATCTGATTATGAATTTATACTCTCAGTTCTGGAATGAAAGGTAGGTGGAATCTGTATCTATAAGGTCTTTTGAACAGTTCTTATGAATGTGTAGATGAGAATTATGCTATCAGTGCTTCACAATTTTCTATTTTTTCTATTTTCTATTTTTTAGTATTCCTTTTCCTAAAGTTACGTTTCCTAAGTTGCCAGAGCCTTTTATTTTTAGGAAGGTGGCTTTTCTGTATAACTTCTGACTCTATCATAAACTTTCCCTAATTGGTGCTTCCTCCAGTGGTTGCCGTTGACAATTCCACAATCATTCATTGTACTGAAAAATCTAGTGTTTTGGAAAAACTGTTTCCCTATTTATTATTGTTGTAATCTAACTGAAATTTTACTGTATAAATACTAAGATAATAATCAAATAAAAATATCAAAAATAAATAAAATGATTCTAACTTAATAAATATGAAGTTGTTATATTCATGAAATTATTCGGCTAAAATAAGAATATACTTTAGTCCATAACTTAATATAAAATCATAATATCCATCTCATTGGAAATAATAAGATAGCTAATATTTTTATTGCAAGCTTTAACAACAAAAAACCCTTGGGTCTATGTCTAAACTGCTTTTTTTTTGCGTGCTGATACATATAAACATTTGAGTCTTAATTTCTGCTCAACTCAGCATGTTGCAAAGGTACTGATGTGCAATAGATCTTTTATGAATCTAAAGCTTCTTAGTTTATTATTCCAACAGCTGTATATACTGAACTGACAAGGCACAATCATGTTTCTTGTTTTCTCTTTCTCTCTCTTTGAGCCATTTTAAAAAACTTTTATTTCTTATGGATTTAAGCTATTGCGGCAGCAATTTGACAAATTTTGAAGTAAACCATTGCATATTAGCACATTGATGTATAAAATAAGTGTAATTAAATGCCGATAAATACCTATTTTGTTTTAAAAGGTTTGATGTTTCTTATCTGGAAATAATTAATCTCTTTCCTGAGTATCAATACATTGGCATTTGTCTGCAGGTTTCCAAAAGCAAGGAATGACAATGATAAAATATCAATATAAACCAATGTTTCTCTTCCTTGATAAAGACTATGCTTCTTAAAGTTCTTTGAAGGAGTTGTAAATAATTCTGAAGAAGAAAAAGAGACCATGAGGCAAATTGTATTGTTATAAATTTAAAATGTACTATGTAGACTTTTATGCAAGATAGTTAAAGGAGATATAATTCAATTTAGTAAAGGGACAAAAGTATACCTGCTTTTTATAGCCTTAAAAGTGTTGACCAACACTACCAACAGATAAGTTTTGACATCAGAATGAAACTGAAATGATTTGCATATGATAATATATTTTAAAAGATGGGGAACAAAAGCAAACACATATTATTAACTTACTTAAAAATATTTTGGTATTCAGAATGGTATGTGAATATTACAGCTTAGATTCTTTTCATTTATATTGCAGGAAAAATATAATATTTTAACTGGTCCACCCATTACATCTATCTTAGTGCTATCCAAGCATTTTTGTGTTAGATGAGTCATGCTGTCTAATGTTTTTATTATTCCTATTTTTAAGTTGCCCAGAAGTGTGCCCCTTGAAACCTCAGATTTTTCTTTTTTCCGTTAAATAAAATAAAATAAAATAAAATAAAATAAAATAAAATAAAATAAAATAAAATAAAATAAAATAAAATAAAATAAAGAAAATGGAAGTGGAGGACCTACTAGGAAAGTAATTCTATATTTATATTCCTTTTTTCTTTTATATTTTGAGTTGAGTGTCTGTTCTTTCCTGTTGCAAAGTTAAATCAATTATTCTGTACTTTGAGCTTTCTTCAGGGCTGGCTAGGAAAATTAAGTGGAGATTTTGGAAAACAGGCAAACAGAAATTTTTGTCTACTGTATATTCCCCAACTTCAGCTGTTTACTCTTTTGTTAGCTGGTGGCTATAGCGCTTGACTCTCATGATATTTGATTATCCATTAAACTGTCTTATAACCTTTGTCTAGCTGAGCTCTGTTGTTAAGGAAAATGCAGGAAACACTGTTGTATTACTGATAAAGCCGAATATTTGTAGCTCAGGATTGAAAGGATACCTTACTGTTCTCTGAGCTTGATCATTTTCTTGTAGATGTTTCATTATCTAAACTAGGTAACACCATCTCCCTACTTGCACTGATGATGTTATCTAGTTTGGATAATAAAGCATATTCAAGAAAACAACCAAACTCAGAGAGCAGCAAGACCCTCATTATTAAACTGATTAGGGCTCAGATATTATGGGATGGACTGGGACTTGGTAGTTCCCTAGAAACAAGAGAATGGCAGCAATAGTGCCCTTCTGGCTTTGTGTTCAGTTTGGTTAATCACTTCTCCACTTTTCTTGCCTACTTCTAATTTCATGGCTGTTTATTTTCTCTGCCTGGAATTCATAAGGAGGAATGTGTCCTGTTTTGTACTTGCTGCTAGGCCAGCACCTTGGCAGATTATACCATTTCTCCTCCTTTTCCTTTAATTGATTCTGTGTCCTCATCTCTTCCTCTTCCAGCCTGCCCCATTGTTTCCCTGGCTTCCCATTGTTGCTTTAATTTTCCTGGCTCTTCCTGCAGTGCGTAAGCAGGATTGGAGAAGACAGAGGATTTTAACGTACTCCTTTACCAGTGAGTAAATTTCCCTTTCATGTCTGCTGTGTCTTCTAGTAGCCACCTCCATACTTGTTCTGCAATTGATGCCGCTACCGGTATATATCAATGGACTGTGGTATAATTGGATTAGTGGATATTTAGGAGGGTTTTCAGGATTATATAACTATACACCTTCCTAATTTTTTTAGTTCGGAAATTTAATGCAAAACACTAAAAAAATATGGTGCACAAAATCTATTTTTCTCTCCTATTGACTTTTCTAATTTCTAAATCAATTTCTCATGGTTTAATTTTTGTATTTTTCTGGCTGCAGCAGTTTCCGGATTTATGTTAACAATTTACTGGTTATTATTTGATTATAATTAATAGATACAATATAGAGTAAAACCAAAATTAGACAAGCTGATCAGAGGTGATATTCAGCCAGTTCTGACCAGTTCTGGAGAACCGGTAGCAGACATTTTGAGTAGTTCGGAGAACCGGCAAATGCCACCTCTGACTGGAGATTTTGAATTCTTTATTGGCCAAGTGTCTTTGGACACACAAGGAATTTGTCTTGGTGCAAATATTCTCAGTATACATAAAAGAAAAGATACATTGTCAAGGATCATAAGCTACAACACTTAGTGATAGTCATAGGGTACAATAAGCAATCAAATCATACTAGGAAGCAGTCAATATAAATCATAAAGATACAAGTGACAAAGTTATAGTCATACAGTGACAAGTGGGATGGGATGGGTGATAAGGAGTGATGAGAAGATTAACATTAATAGTAGTGCAGATTTTGTAATAGTTGAACAGTGTTGAAGGAATTATTTGTTTAGCAGAGTAATGGCTTTTGGGAAAAAAACTTTTTAAATTTTTTTACAGTATCCTTCCCCTGCCACACCCACCAAGCCATGCCCACAGAACCGAGAGTAAAAAAAATTGAATCCCACCATTGAAGCTGATGCTGATCTGCTTTTATTATATCTTTAACTATATTAGTATTAAAAGCAGATAAATTAGAATTCATCTGTCATTATTAACCATGTATATGAAAAGCTAAGCTTACACACTTTTAAAATCAGAATCAGGTTATCATCTATTAAACAAAATATATTAATGTAATATAAATATTTAACATTATAAAACTAAAAAATAAAAGGTTTCTAATTTCAACTATATTACTGTTCTTCAATCAGATGTAGAGTATCAGAGAAATTACGAAATTTATGCCTTAGGTAAGCATAGCTTAGTAAAATCATTTTGATATTCTGTTAATTATGTGTGTGCATGTGTATGTGTGTGTGTGTTGGGATATCATTAAATATGCAAAATAGAACAGTATATTTTGCTGGGTATATTGCCTTAAACTTTTCATTTTAATCTAGTAGTGAAGATATTCTATGCAGGAATAATGTATTGTACTATATTTGTTTTGAACATTAACCTCAACTCTTGGGATGAATGAATGAAGACATAGTTTGTAGTTCATAATAAGATGCAGCCATGGTTGATAAGATTGGACATTTCACAATTTAAATGAGATGACTGCTTCATTGTACTTGAGTGCAATGGTGGAAACAAGTTGTTGGAAAATAGAGTGCATGAAATTGAGTCATATTGGCATTTGGCTTAGCAAAATGACAATGTATTGGTCTTGATCTTTAGGACTTGCTTAAAATCTGGTTATCTTAATTGCTTATTAAGTCTCAGTGATATAGTCTTCCAATCCTGATAGTTTTGTTGTAAGTTATCCTTAGTTTTATTACCATTGCTACAAAATATTTTCACACCTCAAGTGCATATTTCTGATATTTTTGCTACTACCAGGAGTCAGTACTAATTCTAAAAGATATTTGACTCTACTTGCACATAAAAAGTGATGGTGGAAAAATAATGTTATTGCTGCAATAAACTTTGTTCAAGGAGCAGCTACCTATTGTTTACTGGGCTAAACAATACTGTTAGCACTCAACCTCATTCTTATTTTTCACATTTGGGCAACTGGTTATGGAATTAGTGGGTCAAGACTTGATGAATAATAAATACATGCTATTAAACACACTGCTGTCAATCGGTGCTTGCAGTACTGCTCTTAAATATGATAATGGTAATGGGCATGAGCTAAAATATTAGCAAAGTAAGAATAGCATTTTTTAAACAAATATATTGTTTTCAGTTCTTAATGGAATAAATTTATTAATAGTGGTCCAGACAAGCTTTTTATTGTTCAAGGGAAAGTGGGATCCCACGTTATCCTAATTTAAATTGAAATATTCAATAAGAAAGCTGCATTAAATTTTACCTAACTGAATTTTGTTCCACTTACATAAATATTTTATTGTATCTGTAATAATTTTTTTTCATGATACTCAGTTGGTTTTGTAACTTCATAATTGTGAGGGGAAAAGGCTAAATATTCATGCTTCTGTGAATAGATTGGCCCTCATGAGTACGTGAGTTATTCCAATATGCTCTGCAGAAGTTACTATCTGCTCCATGGGAATATATTCTTATATTTCTTATCTATCCTATTAAGTAGCGTAATATTTTAGCAGACAATATTGTAGAGATTTGGCACAGCATTACACCTTATTAGTAACTGTTTGGTGACTAAGACACAGGATTTGCTGTGTGAGCCATGTGAGCCAGTTTGGAGCTTGGGCATGGCTTAGCTTAACTGTTCTGTGCTGTGAGTTCATAAGTCTTTGCTTGAGAGTCTTTGTAGTTGCTACTTCTTCTCTCTACCACGTTGCAAGAGCTGCATGGGTATTGTATACGTGCATCGTGATTTATATTGTTGTACATAAAGACATTTCTTCTATATAATGAATCCTGATGAATTATTTGTTTGTGTGCTGGCTAGATCGCTACAAACTCCGACAGTTTTCCCCCTTTCTTCCTCTGAAATCTAGTCAATTCATTTCTTTCTTAATTGTCCCACTGTACTTTTCTGGTATCACATAAAGCTTTCATATTTCTGTGCATACACTAAAGAATATAAGAAACTGAAATATTTCATGAATATTAGGAATATATCATTCCAGCTTGAAGTTCTTTACATTGCTGGGATGTGAGTCTTCCATTCATTCAAGAAATATCCATATTTGTTGTCCATAGCTATTGCTGTAGATATCATGAGCCGAACTTAAATTACTGTACTCTGTACAGAAACCCTAAGTACTTACCAGTGTTCTGATTTTAATGGAAACCTGGCACAGAATCCATACAAAGTTTGCAATATATCCAGAACAATATATATTGTCCAGAATTGTTTGATTTGCCTCGGAATATGCCTAGAAAGATCTTAATTCTATACTAGTTAAGATCCTTTATTAAGCAATAGTCATGGTTTAACTCAGAATCTTATACATGTTAATGTATTCAGCCATTGAGCTTTGATCACAACATGTTGTTACCAATAATGTAGTGTTTCCACAGTATTTGCTTTTGCCCAGTTTGAATATGTAATCATTGTAGCTTAAGGTTATGATTTTTTGATTTAACTACCCTGTTTCTCCAACCATATGGCCTCCCCCAATAGGAAGTCCCAGCATGTTTTATCGGCATGAAATGAAATTAAGCCCCTTCTCCCAAATTAAGGCCTATATTAAAGCATGCAAATTGGGGGGGAATAGTGGGAGGGCTTGCCATTAGGAAGTACTTTTGTTGCATACCCGGATATGGTGCTGCCTGCGTTGACCCCGATACAAAGTGCCCCACCAACACCGAGGTCAACATCCAAGCCATCGCCACCCGCCCGAAGATGCAAGGGGGGGAATTAAGTCACCCCTGAAAAGACAGCCTAGCCATTTTTTCGGGCTCAAAAAAAAAATAAGACCCAGCCTTATTATATGAGAAACACGGTACTTTCTGGATTTATGATGTGTTGTTTTTTTTTGCCACATGAACTACAACAGCAACTGAAATGACTAAATTTCTTTTTATGGAATAAAATGTGAGAAACATTAGAAAACCGCTTCTACTGATTTTGTATTAGAACAGATTGTACTCTTCAAAAAGCAACCTGAAAAACTTGCATATAACATTAATTAAAATGATAACTCAATTTGTCTAATATGTGTAAATAAAGCATTAGTTATGAGATTATAAGTGCAGATAATGATAGTTTATCAGTGTTAGGGATAGCTTCAAGGATATGCATCATGCTAAAATAGATGGACATTGTATGTCACATGCATTTCATCTTAAATAATTTTATTCCATTTTGAATATAATATGAAGTTGGGTACATTTGGAAAACTATTGATCTTTATAAAAATCAAGTAAAAAGTGAAACTTATTTAAGTTCCCTAAAATGAAATCAAGTAAAATAAAATAAAATAACTCCTTAAAGCTTATTTTAGGGTGAAGAAGCCTTTGGTAAATCAACATGATCTTTTGATTCACAGAAGGATGGGCTCGGGGAGACACATAATCAGATTTCAGCAAAGATTCTGCTGAATTTATGAATAACAGCATTTTTGTTGACTTGATGGGTTGGCCTTCCTCTTGACTTAGCAAGCTGCAGAAGGAGACAGGGATGTTTTTCAAGCAATTTTCTATCACTTGCAGATCTAAAATTTGGCAAGATCTTCACATAGGCTTTTCCTACTTTAGTGGAGCATAGATATATGGTATTCAAAATATCTGCCTCATGGAATATACCTGTTGAATCCAGCAGCAAAAACTTCCTGCTGATTCTTCTTCTTTGTAGAAGTCAAAATAAGTTAAATACAACTGTGTGATGGCAGAATCATAAATAATATTATTTTGATAAAATGGTGGGGTGAGGGGAGAGATGAGGGGATCTAGAATGGTTACTTCTATCTGAAGGTTGAAATGCCTTCAAGAAGTAATGTCTATGAATGAGGCACGTCCCTGTCCCAGAAGCAAGAGCATTTTGACAGTGAAGTTTTTGATGATTAACCAGATTTCACTGAAATGATACCACACCTTTTTGTATCTCATATGATTTTATTAGGTCTCCATTAACAATGATTTGTGCTTTCTGTGAAGTATAAAACAATCTTACCTATTTATAAAATTCTTCCTAAAATTTGTGTCTTCCAAAACTTGAATAAGAAAGCCCAATTCATATTGTCAATATATTCACATTCATATTGCTTCTAAGAAAATCAGTGTGGCTTATTTTTCATTATGTTGTTCCAAATTTTTCAGAATGTCTTACACATTTCTAACATAAAGGGTTTTTTAGGTAAAAAAATCTTCATTGATCCTCATGAATAAAGTGTTGCAAAATTATTTTCAGCCACTGTTGTAAAATAAAGAAATGTCTAGATTGCAAACTAAATATGAAAACAAATGAGGCCTGATTTTTTTTTTTAGTCACTTCGAGAAATGGTCATGAATATTTCAATAAAATGTTTCATCATACCAATAAACTACAGACTATGTTTAAGCTTCGAAGATTAGCAGATCAGTTCAGTACAAATCAGCACATTCTAATTCAAAGAAAACTCCTGAGATTGAGCTTCTGCCAAATTTTTAATAAAACAACTGTACCATTAAAAACATTATTGTTAAAGTCCTGGAATTTAAGGATCATTGTGGATCTCTTATCTGCTTTTTAGAATTATTTCACATTTACTTGTAGTTTATCTTGATAGTTGACTTTTCTTCTTCATTAGTTTATTCATGTATGTTCTGCTTGTTTATTCCAGAATGAATGGCTTCAAAACAAAACTTATCTGTAGCTTAAAAGTATTGAGCAAGATTCAGAGTCCCATGGTTTCTCTTATATATAATCACAGACACCCCCACTCTCCTGACAACATTTAAGATTCTTTCCAGTGATTACATTAAATAATATTCAAAATGTTACTTCTGGGGGGGGGCAGCATAATTCAGTTTATAGTACATATTCTTTATATGCTGCTGTTGCTAAAGTATGCTATAGTGATTGTTAGGGATACACACCCTAGCAGAACGTGCAGCGGCAGTCTAGCAGGCAGGCAAATATGTGAGATAAACGTTGTTGTAGCTTACACTCAGTAAAACAGATACACTGAGCCAGTTAAATAGTTTTTTTTTATTCCAGCAAGAGTTATAGCATAGTCAAACAGTCCATATGTCATACACTAGTTCAGTCCATCTGGGGATTAATCAGTTGCAAAGTCCAGTGTCGAAAAGAGGTCAGTAAACTTACAAATAATCAGTCCAGTAATAAATCTCTTCTTCAGTAGAGATATGAAGAAAATCAAACCTCCTTTCTTCTTTCAGCAGCAGGGAACACGCAGTTAACAATCCATCATAGTCAGCAAGCAATTCAGTAAGCCAGCAAACAGTGAGCTCTCTTGCTCCCTCTTATGGCGATTTTACAACCGCACCCAAAATACATGTTTTAACAGTTAGAGTGATACACACACTTAAACTCACTAACATAGTATATATATATATATTATTTTTTACCCAAACTAAATTAGGTAACCAATGTTATTCCTAACATTCTCCCCTTTTGGGTAATATAATAATATATATATCTATTTACAATTTCAACCCATAGTTTTCACAATTTTCTTTGTGCTTGACTGCACCTTGGGCTTTTGTAAATCCATCAGCAATGTTTTCATCAGTCATGCAATATTCCAATCTCATTAAACCATTTTTTACAGATTGTCTTACATTCAAATATCTAAGGTCAGTATGTTTAGATCTAGTTTTTACAGCAATATTTGTAGCCAACCGTATGGCTGCTTGATTGTCCTCATAAACTATAATGGCATCTTTAACAGTTACTCCCATATCTAACAACAACTGTTTATAAATGAAATTAAATAAATTAAATCAGCACATAATAAAGATAGACATGAAAATTCTGCTTCCATTGTGGACATACTTATGTGTTGCTGTCTAATTGACCTCCAACCAATCAGTGTTTTACCTGATAGTACAGCCATACCTGAAGTTGATTTCNGATAGTATAGCCATACCTGAAGTTGATTTTCTAGTTTTTATATCTGTTGCAAAACTTGCATCAGCATATGCACTTAAAATCAAATTATCTTTTGGCTCCAAATACAATGCATAGTGCATTGTCCTTTTAAGATACCTAAATATACGCTTTAGCGCTTGCCAGTGTCGTTCAGTGGGTTCAGCGTTGAATCTTGCCAATTGATTAACGCCATAAGCAATATGTGGCCTTGACCAATTACTAATATATGATAAACTACCTATTAATGATTGATAAATCTTATCGAATTTTGAATTTTGAGCATCATTATGGCAAAATTCCTGACTCATTGGAGTTTTTGCTGGCTTACAAAGTTCCATTTTATACATTTTTAGCAATTGGTAAATTTTATCTTCTTGTGATATCTTATAGCCACTATTGGTTTTGTTTATTGTCAATCCTAGATATTGTCTTATTTCTCCTAATATCTTTAATTTTATCCTCTTACCTAATAATGATATTATTTCAGTAGCTTCATTATTAGTTTTTGTAATTAAAGCAATATAATCTGTAAACTACAATAATAATGACACTATTCCATTTGTCTCTCTTTTAAATAAACATGGATCAGCTAAACCTGCTTTAAACCCTATATTGTTTAACTCTTTTACAATATATTGGTTCCATTCATAACCATTGTTTTAATCCATAGAGACTCTTTTTAAGTTTCCAACAGTCATTATTTTTATCATCCTTTATACCTACTGGTTTTCTTAAATATATAGTGTGCTGCAATGGTGCATGCAGATAGGCAGTTTCTACATCTAAATGATTTATGATATAGTTCTTCTTAGCTGCCCACACTAAAGCTGCTCTCAAGGTTGTTGCCTTTAAATTTGGTGCAAATACTTCATCATAATCACATGCAGTTTGATTAAATCCTTGAGCTACCAACCTAGCCTTATGGGTAACAGTCCCATTTTTACCAGTTTTTAACTTAAATATCCATTTGCAGCCAATGGACTTTTCACCTGGAGGTAATTTGGCATTTTCATAAACTTTCATTTCTTTCAATGAATTTAATTCTTTCTCCATTGCTCAATGCCAATTTCTTGTTCCTTTGCAGGATACATTATAAGTTCTTCAACAGTAGTTGGAACTTTACTAATTTGGCAAACTACACTTGCTTGGTACCTGTCAGATGGTCTGGTTACACATGTAGAACGTCTAGGTATTACAGGGCTTACAGGTGGATTTTCATGTTCTACCTGTTCCTGATTATCTATTTCTTCCTGTTCTGGTCCTATATGCTCTTCCTGTACTTCCTCTTTAATTGTACTCTTCTTATTACTGATTTGTTCTTTTGGTCTTTTGTAGGTTTCTATAATTACTTCCTTACTTGAATCTTGTTCCGGTTTTTCCCATCCTACATGTTCTAGGAATTGGGCACAAGCACTACAGTAAACTCTATNGAATAACTTTTTAGCCCTATGCTGCCCCTTATTTCTCAGTTGTGTAGGAATATGCACCCATGCTCGTGCTCCAAATGTGTGCAAGTAGCTTAAGTCAGGTTTTTTGCCATGCCACCGTGTGAATGGTAATTCACCTGTTGTTGAGTTAACAACATTATTCAATAT
>BHEV01001981.1:0-43703 GCA_004319985.1 Emydocephalus ijimae | reverse complement strand
GAAGAAGAAGAAGAAGAAGAAGAAGAAGAAGAAGAAGAAGAAGAAGAAGAAGCCATCTTCAATGAATCTCAAAACTTAATTGAGAGGTTGCTTTCTGATGCCCTCTATTTGGCGCTTCTGCTGATTCTTGCCTCTCCTGCCCTGGGAGGGGAACTGGGCACCATTTCCTCCCCACCCGATGGCTGCACCCTTGTCGCTTCCAGCCACCATGGCCCAGTGACATATTCCAGAGCTGTAGTCATCCCAGTGGAGGAGCTGCTCCGGGATGACCAAAGGGCCAGTCCTGTGACTACTATAGCTGTGGAATATAAGACCAACTTTCTTGTTAGCAAACACCCCGGGGCGGATTTCCCTCCTCCACCATTGGTCTTACTTTCCAGAATCAAGTTCCCCCTTTTGTAGCTCTCTACTGTTCAGTCTCAGCCAAGGTAAGTTTTGTACTTGGCTGAAGGGTGGGGGGTCAATGGGTGGGCAGGCCATTTGGCCAGACCAGCCTTGTTTTCTCACATGGCCCAGATTAATTGCTTTCTGCGGCCCATCAAAATTTTTCCACGGTTGGTGACCACTGTTTTAAACCATACTAAAACTGGTCCTTTCTTAGTAACACAATTAAGAATTGATATTTTCAGAAGATGATAAAACTGGCCTTCCTATAACCAAACTAAATTGGGTATACAGTCAGAAATAAAACTATCAGGTCATAATGCCTTCCTACAAATGTATATCCCTCTGAAGATTGGAACTAATTCAAATTAAATGTTCAAGATTGAATAGAACTTACAGTAGAACCTCTGGTCACGACCATAATTTTTTCCATAAGTTTGGTTGCAACCCAATTTGATCGTCACCTAACCTAATTTTGAAAGTTTGGCACTTACAAAAAAAATAGTGCAAAAGAGAAATTTGACTGTGGGAAAAAAAAGTGATTTTTTTTTTTGTCAGAACTCAGTTTGGTCATGGTCAGAAACGTTTGTGACCAGAGGTTCTACTGTGTTTAAGTTTGCACCTGAAGACAAACTCATTCAATTTCAACATTCTGAATTTTAAGATTTGATATGTTTTTAAAATTATCCATAGCAAGCATCCAAAGGCCTACACTTCTTAATATTTTAGTGAATGGGATGCAAATTACAGAGATTAAAAAAAACCTTTTTAATGGAAATTAAATCTGCAATATTTCAATTGAATATCTTCTAGAATTGCAATGCAACATGCATGCATATAGATAAGTATTTTGTATTAGAAAATAATGTATGTAGCTCAGAGTTGAAATGTCAACTTCTTGGTGCTTTCCAGGCTTTGTTGTTTACATTCAGACATTTCATTACCCAACTCATCAATGTGCATTGGTTATATTATCTAGTTGAGTAATGAGGTGTTTGCTTGATAACAAGTTCAGGGAGCAGCAAAAACTTTACAGATATGTATTTGAAACATTCAGTCTGCTTTTTATTTACAAGAAATAGTAGTGATGAGAAAGGGGTAGCATGGTAGGCTTTGAACTATGCAGCAAAATGTTTATAGAAATTTTATGCAGAAAAAAACATAGTGCATCACTTTAATTTTAAAATGTTTTTAAAATGAATACTACAAAAAAGTGTTTAATTTTCAATTTTCTTTTCTGGGATGCCAGACTTAGCAAGAAGATTGAAGATTGACAGCTCATCTGTGGAATATGGTAGTTCTGTTCCCTTGATCACTAAGGTTTGTTGGGCATCTGGAGAGAGCATAAACAGGTGGAAGGTTTGCTCTTTCCTGGGAAAACCCTATAATTCCTGATTTTAGTAGAGTATTACACTGCCTAGTGTACATTGGCCAAATATGATGTCTTCTGGGTAGGACTCACTTATAAAAGGGGTGACGGCTGTGAATACTCTATACTTATTAATTAGCAATAACAGAAGAAGCAGCCTGGCACAGTAAGATGCAAAGAAAGGTTACAGAATAGGTGGTCTTCATAGCCTTTTTCACCTCTTTTCTTAAGAACAGTAAATGAACTGTAAATGTAGGCCAGTGCCTGTAAAAGTTAGACTGACAGTCATTAATTCCTCTGTACAAAGGTTTTGCACAGCCATGCAAAATTTAAAAGTAACATTTGATTCAAGAGTTTCTGCTAAACTGGTCAGCCTTGAGTTTTTTATTCAGAGGGCTGAAAGCTGAGTTTAATTCCCAGTTATATTAATAAGCCAAGTATAACTGACAGAAAAAGAGTTAATTTGGCCAGTCATATTAAAGAGGTAAAAGCTAAGAAAATGAATGAAGCTCAAGGCATTGTTAGCTTTGCCATAGTAGATGTGCAGAATTATATTTCTGGTGACAGACCATTCTTTGGGGATTTATTTTTGTGTATTTTTTCTTCATTATGCATATCTGGGCAACCCTTGATTATGTTTCTCTATTCCAATTATTGCATTTGCTAAAAGTGAAGTTGATCATGGCCAATGATAAAACTGTTCAACATTTTGGTACCTTTTCCATGACTATGATATTATTGTATCGAATACCATAGCTACCCCAGCTCCGCAAAAGCAAAAAATATCACAATATGTTTCATACAAGACATGAGGTGGTCGAGTTTGACACCTGTGGTATATGCTTTGTATAGTGTGGAATCCTAAGTCATCCTTTTTCGACAGTTCTAACTTTAAAAATAACAGTTGCCTTTAATATCAACTGCTGAGGACCAACAATGAGTTGTGGGAATCCTACAAGCAACGGTAATAGCTGCTCGTAGATACCAGATTATTTGCCAAATGTTTAGAACCAGCCCACTGTTTAGTAATATTCTGAGGAATCTTAAAATGTCATAAGAAGTCTGCAATGCTTGCAAGATTTCTGTGGGGAAATACAATTGCCACCAATGAGTTAAATTCCAAAGATGGTTAATAATTTAGAACTATGAGAAGTAGATTGCTGGACCAGATAGCTTCAGTTAAGGGGAATCTTTCTTTAATAGGAGTGTTATGTTTTTAATTGGGGGCAAAGATTTAGTTTTCCAACATATCAACATCCAAAATTATTTTACTGTCAGGTTGTTTTTGTTTGCTTTTGTTAAAGTATGGTTCTTTTCTTGAAGGAACTAGCAAATGTGCCATACTAATGAGGAATAATAAATGCTTCTGAATTTATGGGCAAACAATTTTGCTTGCTGTGCTGTGGCATACAACTAATTTATAACTTTATTTTGAATAATAAAACAAAATAAAAATGGTATTTTCTGAGGCTTTTAAAAATGACCATTGGAATTTTGATTTTCAGAATTGTGTTGGTGTAAAAGTCTTCCTCAACATGAAGACTTGCATTCTGTTTGATAATTATGAGGCCTCTGGAGAATGTCAGGTTGGAAAAAACTAATGCAGAGCTTAATGTATTCTTCAGGATGTAAATCCTTCAAAGGTAAAATGGCTCTTGAGTATTGTGTTATGTATTTAGGATGCAGGTGGAATATACTGTAATATCTAGCTTCTTTTCTATTTCCAAACATAAAATACTAGTTCTTCAAGTGTGAATAATTGGGAAAATTGTATAATTAAATGCAGTCTTGTGTTGACATGCAATTGTTCAAAAATACTTCCAAAAGGAATTGGATCTTACATTATTACTTCCATTAATAAAACATGACATTTATGCATTGAATTCCAACGGTCCCAGAGCATCAAGGCATGCTTCCTTTTGGTTCACGCTCTCACTTTATTTTCACAAAACCCCTTTGAGGCAGGTTAGTCAAGGTGATTATGATTACTCTCTTTTATGTAACTGAGCTTTGTGGCTAACTGAAGATTGGGAGATTGGTCTTGTTGATCCAAGTGCAAGCTCTCTTTTTAAACATAATATGGCATATGCAGACAGCAAATGAGCTGATTATATTGTAATAATAAGAAGAGCGAAGCGGAAAGGATTATAAGCCAACCCCAAGGCACTACAGTATAATATACCAATCTAAAATATGATCCTAAAAAGAAATGCAGAATTCTCTACCAAATATATTGTGATTTGCATGACTTGTTTTGTTCTTTTCTGGACTGCAAAAACCAGTATGATGACATTGAAACATGCAATAAGAGTGATGGGCTGGGTATCATATTTAAAAAAAAATGGCCAGTGATCAATCGAATCTTTATTACAGTCAGAGACCAGCATAAGGAGAACAGAATAGACAAGAATTTTTAAAAAGCTAAAAGATATGAAAATGAAAGTTTAGCAAGATTTAAAAAGCACTAAAATACATTTAGAAAAGAAAATTATGTAAACATATATATGTATATATGGAAGAAAAGTCTAAAAATCTAGAGAATAATAAAAACATTAAATTAATGCATAAAAATTAATATATGGCTAACTAAATCTATCAGAATACAGAATACTTTTAACTCAAGAAGGCTGGCTTAAGACACATGTCATCATCTGACAGATTTTAAGTGCTGCTGTGCAGAATATTATACTGTAGATTGTAGGATGATTAAGGCTGCAAGCAGTAGGGAACTATAGAATTGACCTCTGTGCTTTGGGTGTTTATGCAACAATGGTACAAGGCGAGTGTAAATGGCTCCATCATGTAAGCACTGGAGAGACACATGTTGTTTCTGTGCATCCACAGAAACTGTATCTGTTGGGTTCACTGGTAATAAAATTTGAGGATCTGGCTAGGTCCATCTGGCACCCTGTGTCCATCATACACTGTTGAACAACAGCATATGTTGAACAACATATCCCACTTTGAGTAGAAGGCCTGCAAGGAAGACCAAGAATTTTAGTTTCCACTGTCTTTTTCCATGTGAATTCAAAATCATTATTATTAATTAATGAGGTGAGACCAAGGGAAAAAAGGATATATTGAGCCAATAGTTGAGGATGGTCACTTTAGTCTCCCATTTCATGACATGTACCTCTAGACTCACAGGGTGGCATTACAGGCATATTTTGAGACTTGAAGGCCTAATCTTAGAAATCTAATGGTGCAAAGCTGGAAAAGCTGGGCACATAAACAAGTTGTGCTGCTGGATTTTATTTATCCAGTTTAAAATCATCATCTTCATTCCTCTCTGACTTGATTACCATTATTCTCATCCAACATTCCCCCAAGGTTTTATTAATTCTCAAACAAAACATAGACACACAAAACACAAAAATATAAAACTTCTTTTCAGAAAGTAGTTTGGCCCCAGATTACCTCTCTTTGTATGGACTTCAATTAAGTTCGTGCTAATCTTGTACACCATTACCTATCTTATTTACCATTCTATATCTTCTATACAAGTTCTCCCCACTTTTCGTTCTTCTTATTTCTATTTTATTTAATTCATTTTGATTTAAATCATTATATTTGTATTTTTTGTCCATTCTTTTCAGATTATCCATTTATCTCATTCCCTATTGTAAAAAAAAAGAATTTCTCCTGAAATCACTACTCAGAGTATGATTCCTTTCTATTCTCCCCCTAAATTAACATTTAAAATAACACCTGATACCCATTCTGATTCTGCTTAGTACATTCTACCTACTAACCTTTAAAGAGAAAAAATAATAAATTCATAATAATTAATATAATTAAATAATAAATCTAAATATTAAATCTTATAACATTCCGATTGTCTATTTCAAAAAACAAGTGCTACAATTTTATTAAATTTTAAAATCTATCATTACTAAACATTTCAATATTTTAATCTTTTATCAATTCTTATAACATTCTAGTTTTCTATTTCTAATACATAATACCATCTTGTGTACCTTGCAGAATCTTCTTTTTTAAAGAAATTATTCCTTACCCTTTATCCCTAAAAAAAAATCCTTTTTTCCCATCTTGTTTCATACCTTTGTGGCTTTTCCCTCCCTTTTCCCTTCCTTTCTTAATCCCCCTGGCCTTTTTACCCCCCCCCCACTAACCTCCGCCTTTTTAACTTTCCCTCTCTGTTGTAATCCTTTCTCCTTTTGCTCAGTAACATTGAGTTGATTTTGCATCTTATTTTTTCCTTTCTTAAATGTTTTTTTAAGTCTTAAGTCCTTCATTTTCCTTCCTTTCTTTCTCCTTTCTCTCTTAATTAATTTTTTAGATTCACCGAAGATGGCGTCTTCTTCTTTTTCTTCTTCTCCTTCTATTTCCTCCATCTGTTGTTGTGTTTGCTGATAAATAGCAAGCGCCATTTCCAAAGAAAGGAAAGCTTCTTTCACAGCGTCCTTCCATTCTTGATATTCCTTTCTAAGTTCATCATCAGATAAAGCCATTCTTTGTTCTTCTTGNAGAAAAAAAACCCAATCTGTATTTTACAGCCTTGTTCCAATCAATTTCTAGTCTCAAGATCTTCAAGGCATCTCCTCCAGCAAAATCTTAATATATTTTCCTTTTGTCCTCTCCCTTCCCACTTATAACAAGAAGACAAGTTTTTACCTTTTATGAAAAACAACAGGTTTCTCAATGGCCATTTGTTGATTCCATAGGGAAGTTGAGTAAACTTTCCTTTCAGCACCTCAATTTTGCCGCTTGTTATCCTCCTCTGGAAACCACGTATTTTTCAAAAAGTCATAGTTCTCAGGATTAAACACCTCTTAAAGTCCTGGATCAGCCAAGAAACTTTCTCTTGAAAACTTTCTCCCCTCTTCCTCCTGCTCACTCTTACCCAGCTGCCGGCTTCTTTGTGGCGGCCATTACAGACCGCCGCTTGACTGCCTTGGGAAAAGGGAGTTTTGCCAGCTGGGGAGGGGGTCTGCAGCACCCCCAAACCCCTCACCAGCTCCCCCTATCTTCGGCTGCCTCTGCGGGGCAGCCTTAGCCTCCAAACCTTTGCAGATCGGAGGCACCAAAACGGCTAGCGCGGCAGGGATCGCGCAGGATCGCAAAACCCTGCTGCTAGCGAAGCCGACAAACCGGAAGCCTATTTTTCAAACTTCTTAACTATCCATTTTCTCTATAGAGGGGCATAGAGGTATTGGATGGCAATCTTTTGTCTTTTTGAGGATGATAGTTTGAGGATGACAAATTACAGTTTCAACCAGATGCCTCCAGGACAGAGGTGTCTGACCTTGGTAACTTTTAAGACCTGTAGATCTCAATTCCCAGAATTCCCTAGCTGTCTATGCCAGCTGGGGAATTCTGGGAGTTGAAGCCTATTGGTCTTGAAGTTGCCAAGATTCGACAGCCCTGTTTGAAGATCAATGTACAAAAATTATTCTTCTATAATTATTATTTGGAGACTTTCTGCTCCAAATCTCGATGAGACATTAAGCCTGAACCTTCACAAGATAAACTTTAACAAAATAAAGTTATCCAATCCCTCTTTATAGCACTCCAATTCATTACCATCCTATGGTAATGAATCTTCAGTTAAGTACAAGCTTCTTAAAAAAAAGCTGGACCAGTATTGATAACATCTATGAAGTAGTCTGTGATAACAATGTGGCCCTATATTTTATCCATTTTGTTTCATATAATCAGTTCATACATAAGAAAAATATGTGTTGACACATTAAGTTACATTTATTAGCTTAGAACTAATTCTGTAAATTAGTATTATAACAGGATAACTTTTCATTTTTCTTGGAGAAATTCAATATCTTCTCCTTAACTAGTTGTTAAATCATTACATCCTTTATTCAAAAAAAACATATGGACTATTAAACAGTCCCAATATTTAATTGTGAGAGATACATCTCCTATGTGGCCCTTTCCTGATTTTATAATATTCATTATTTTTCAGAAATTCTACTATATTTGGTAATCACCTTTGCAAAGAAATAAAATTCACACTATGTGGTGCTATCTTAATACAATGTAGCACCCTTGCCCAGCACCACATTAATATATTTCACAGCATTTGGCAAACCATTTTTTATTGTCCATAACCTGCAGGAAACTGCATCATTTTGATCAATGGGAATAAGAAAACCTTTTTCTTCCCATCTTCATTTTTGAGAGTACTCATCTTTCAAGAGTTGGTTATTTTCAGAACCAAAATCACTTCCCAGACAATAAAGCAAATATCCCATTGCATTAAAGAAGATAAAAGGGTTTGATTGTGTAAAAGAAAAAAGTATATATTTCATACTTAACTGTGTACTTCATACATACACACAATCCAGGGCTTAGGAAAAAATACTGCTCTGATTAATAGTTTGATTAAACCATTAGCGCTGTTGTAGAATAATACGTATTATTTGGATTTCCTCAGTAAGCAGTTATTTTCCTTTACATTTATTTTAATATATGGTTTATTAATATGATTAAGATTAATTAAGGTGAAATAAATAGGGAAAGACAAACCCTTCTTAGTTAAACTTGACCTATATTTTATGCCTTCCTTAAGCATGGGTAAAAAAACTCTAGAATGGTAATTTATTTTGAGAATAAAAAATGGATATTGGTAGAATCTTACACAGAACCTGTGACCTGAAAATGACTCAGTATAACAAGCTAGACATTCCATCTTAAACTCTTTCATATTCTATGTAAATAAGATTTGTTCTGTATAACAAGTCTGTTTAAAAATATCTGATTTTAACGGAGGAAGTTTTGGTCTGAAATGTCCACAGCTAGGAAATACTCTTTGATGTTGAATATTTTCTAAACTTAATGTAACTTAACTTGCAAGCTTAATGTTTCAATATTCTGTGTTGTTAAAAGTCTGACACAAATGTTAGTTATTTTGACTTTTGAAACTATAAGGGACACAAAACATTCAATACATATGTATCAAAATTTGTCAGCTTGTCAGCTTGATTATAAAGTGAGAAAGTCCTTTACCAATCTTCTGTTTAAAAGCTAATTTAAGTCATTTTTTTGCTTGTTCTTTGTAATTCCACACTCCTGGCAACTCCTATGTATATTCCAAATGAATTCACCAGAAGGACTGCAGAGTTCTTTTTGATCCATTTCAGTTAAAAACAAAGTGTTGATTAGGTAACAGAGATAATGGCTTGATCAGCATTTGAAGAAAAGAAGTTTTAAATTTCTGCCTTGAACCAGTAGGATAATGTCTCTGACTCTGTGTATGAAGGGAATTAACAAATAATTTATTGGGAGTTTCAACAGTTAAGTGGAAATTTGGAATTAATCTGTTTATGATAAAGCAAAATGTGGCTTAATAACAGTAGTAGATGAATTTCAAATGCTATATGCTACGGAAATGAGATATAAATACCAGAAACAATGACCAGTCATTCCCCATAGATTATTTGGATAGTTCCAGAAATCTGCATATATTCAGACTGATTAAAACTTTCTGTCATAATGCAATGACAGTTTCCATTTCATGGATCAACATTGCTATAGATTGATCCTCATAAAGCATTTTGGAGAATGTAGACTACGGGGGCATTTATGGAACAATCAAGATTACACCAGATTACAAAAAAAGAAGGGAAATAATGGAATTACGTTATGGCCTCATTTTTCTGAAAAATGTAATTCTACTTCAATAGTGCAATCACATACTGTACACTGCTTAAATTTAAGCATATTTTATTCTCTTTTACAGAATATAAATAAAATAAAATAAATAAATAAATTTGTTACTCAGTCATCAGCTGCACTGAGAGTTTTTTCTACATAATTCTGGATTAAACTGTTAATACAATATAATTCTGTGAAGTCTGAATTTGGACTGTATTGAAGAATAAAGGCTGAGAAGCATTTAATTTGTTGGTTGAAATTCAAGGATGGCTTCTGTTGACATTGCTTTAATTTTGAAAAGTCATTCTAATACTTCCTTCACTGACAGCAACCACATGATTTCATATATATAGATTTAGCAAAGCATAAGTTCTTACAGCTCCCATTGCTCCCCAATACTTCAATGTAATTCAAATAACCTTGAGTATTGTCACACAGAACTACTTGGAAAAATGAATAGAGACTAAAAGAATACATTAAACAGGTGTTTGGCAAAATAACTATAGTTTTCTTCCCTACAAGTGCAGTGGTTATTACCACTGCTATGTAATGTCAGACCTGCTATCACTTAAACCTCTAAGTAGAAATGACCCTTGGCTCCACTAGTTGAGAAAGGCATAGTTTTATTAGAAGTCAAGTGTATCGCAGTGGTGCATAACCAGTACTGAATGCACAGCCAATACTGAGATTGCATGCAAAAAATCCTAAATTTAATCATCCCATCCCTTAGCTACTTCCCATCATGTACCCCATGTGACTAGTCAAGTTCAGGCAGGATGTTTTCATAATGGTCATTCCATATACAAGAAGGAAAGTGGAATGACCTTGAAACAGCTTCGCAAAGACATGCAGAACTTACTTTTGTTTTCCCCTTTCTCCTTCCTCCTCACAGTTCATGGCACCATACTGTAGTGAAGCACAAGGTAAGGTGCCTTTGATGATAGGTAGAACCCCAAATAGTTTGCTTAGGCACAGATTTATGGGTTCAACTATTTTCTGGAATTAGTTGAAGAGTTTATTTTTCTGATTTATTTTTTTGTTTCTGTGTTATGTAAGAGACTCTCATAATATTGTCTGTGCCTAAGGCTCTTCCTTTTCCTTTGAACTTGCTCAGGTATTTTTTAAGAACCCAAAACACAATGAGAAGCTTGTATTTTATGCTCCCGACTTTGTTTCCCTACTAGATTCGCTGAAGCCCATTGGGGGAATATTATATTTCCATAGCACAAAATATGAACAAGCAATGCTAATACACACTTTAGTTTATAGTACTCTCATTGTCACAATTCTTTTCAAACACTTAATTTGGGATTAAACTGTTGGCAATAAGGATAGCATTGCAATTGTTAAAATCTACTTCAAATATAGTATTTTCACTCACACAGAGATAGCATTATATGAGGATTTCCTTATGGTGAAGACCAGTGTTTCTTAATCTTGACAATTTTAACCTTTAACTTTTGGCATTCTAGTGGCTAGGAGTTCTGAGAGTTGAAGTTCACCAAAATTGATTGAGGTTTGAGAAATGCTGCTACAGACCTTGGATACTTCTGAATGGATTTTAAAAAATAATTCCTGTGGCCATCATGAATAATATCTATTTACCCCAAATTGCATGTCTAAAGAACTTACAGTACATATAGAAGCGGAAATAATTTTGGTTGCACACTGATCTTTAACTTGAATCCTTCTCATTTTTCAAACATTTAACTGAGAGGTTCTTAAGTGTGGTTAACCTATAGTGCTCTATCTCAGGAATATTTCTGAATTGTAAAGCATTTAAGGGGAGTGAAGGAAGAGATATCAATATAAAACTTGTCTAGTTTGCAGATTATATTAAGGAAGTACTCTGGTTTTTCAACATAATTTTCTTTTAAGAATGATGGTTTTATAAGCAGTTTTATAAATGTGCATTATTTTCCAGACACATTTCTCATAAATAAATATAATGGTTGCTGCTGTTCTTTAGAATTCTGCTAAAGAAATATAGGCCCTCATGGATTCTGTATATTTCAACTGTCTGTTATATCAGAGTCCACATGGACAGAACTTACAAATGTGTTCCCACAGAAACCAGTTACATACCTAGCAGAAATGTTTCTTCTAGGGACTGTGCCTTTTTCAGTGTTTGCTGGCCACATTGGTTGTCACTTTCATGGGAAGTTAAAATTCTGCCTGGGTTAGCTATGTGAATCTTTTTACTCTAGTTTTCTTTAGAATGTATCCAGAGATGACTAGCAAAGTTTAGTGAATAAAGTAATGATGTAATGGGAAACTACAGGTTTGATTAAAACTACTATTTCTCATTAGCCCATTTTCGATAGGAGCAAAATCACAGATCATTCTTGCTAAATCAAAATCAGGATTGGTATGATGAATAAATGTATTGTCAGGGAATTCAGTCTTTGCTAAGTACTTCTTTACTAAATGATTTAGCATCATTATGAACTGGACTAAATATCTATGAATCAGTATAATTATCCATTACTTTTTGTTGTTAAATACTTTGAGATAGTTTAGAAAGGAAGGAAGGAAGGAATGAAATGTCACATGTTGCATAAATGATGTAAATAATTTCCTTTTCAAAATACTGTTTTTGTGGAGTATACTGAAGAAAAGCAGCATTCAAAATTCAATACATAGAGGTGTTTTTTTTTAAAACAAACGTTATTTAAAATCCCAAAGCAAGTTCTTTATGTCAAAACTCTACAGCTATAAATTTTACAAGAAATGAACAATCAAGGAACAAATCTCTCTGAGCTCTGATTAATTAGATTTATTAAGAAAAAGATTAAATGACAGCATGAGAATTCTGAACAATAACTTTCCTTTCAAATGATATATATTTGAAGCAATAAATGTCCAACTTTCTCCTATTCTTTTGCTGGAGTCTGTCACTTCTAGGAATGTGAGCCACTGGGGCAATATTTACACAGCAATTTTCAGCTTCTTTATCATGTGAAAATTTACTCATATTTTGCAGTCTCAAGTATCATTTGGGTATAATAATAATGTTTTTCAAAATCCAAGATTGCATGTTGGGAAGCAGTAGGAACTATAGCCAAGTGAACTGATAGCAATATTATTTTGGGAAATCATTCAAATTAAAATGCAATGAATGCCCAAATCAAATATACTATCTCATCAAAGTAAGAGGTATATTCATAATGTATCTCCTGCTTTCTTTCCTCTGAATGCTGCCTTTTCCTTTCCAACCTTCCATGTGCTGTGTATAATACATATGGGAATGTTTATCTCAGAGGTTGGTGGCGAATAGATAAATATTTAATGAAGGAAAGTGATATGAGGGTTCATTTTTGAAACTGTGAAGCTGTTCAGAATCTGAGCAGGAAAGAATTAAATACAGTATAGTTCAATGTTCCTTGATCCCTGTCTTTGAACATGTATTCTGTTTAGACTTATATTACCTTGATTTAATATTGAGATAAAAAGTCCAGACTGAACCATCGTCAATTTATCCCACAGTTTCAATTGGTCCTATTGCTTGGGCCACAAAGGATACAAATGATGGGATGTGAAGATCATACATTCAGGAAGCTGTCATAAAAGACCCTTTCTTGAGCATTTTGCTATGCTACAGTGAGCCAACTAATAGTCATTCAAAATTCTTGGAACATTTTGTTCCTAGATGATTGTCTTTCCTGATCTCACAGGAATGAAAAACATAGCTTAGGTAAAACCACCTGGCAGGAAATATCATTTGGATTATAAATGAATGCATTGGGAAATATCCTGAGAGAAGATTGAACTGTGAAAACTCAAAATAGAAAACTTTTGCCCGCGAGCTGAACTCTTCGTAGTATTTAGTTTTTCTTTTTTTAAGTTTCAAACCATTTTTTTTTCACTAAGATTTCAAATTAGAATAGCTTTTGATCTTTGTTGTGAATGAATAATTGTGTTAATAAAGTTAGCAAGAGCTTGAAGTCAAGTGCAGGGTTCTGGCCCTGCACTTCTGATTGGCCGTTAAATGGCGAGATCAAATTGGTCCGTTCAGGAGAATCTGATTGGCCATTAACGAGCCTCCCTCATTGGTTTAACGGAGCTAGCGCTCCCTGGTTTTCATTGGTTGAATATCTAATAAGTTGCCAATATAAGGAAGGCTGTGGCAGCCATTGAGTTTGAGCTGTCACACCATGTAAATAAAGAGTTTGAAGTACAAATGGCTCATTTCCATTCTTCGCACCCATGCTCCAAACTTAACACTGGCGATGAAGGTGGGATTTGGAGATGTCAGAGCTGACTGAACAACGAAGAAGATAACCGAGCACGTGGCTGAAAATGCACAACGGCGGAACCATGTCCGGTGGCGTCATACCACCCACTCCATTCGACCCAGCGCAAGAAGACTGGGAGTCCAACATGGATTGTTTCCAAATGTTCTTGGAAACCAATAATTTGAAGGATGCCACGACCAGGAAGAAATGGGCGGTATTCCTAACACACTGCGGGCCGACCGTATTCAAGATGGCCAAGGCACTACCAAAACCAGGTGAAGTAAAGGCTATGGACTGGGACGTCCTCGAGCCACTACTGAGGGCCCACTATGCACAGACCATACCAACACTCGTAAGGCGGCACGAGTTCTACCAAAGAAACCAGCAGAAAGGAGAGAGAGTTGCCGATTTCGTCGCGGACCTCCGAAACCTGGGAGGCCTCTGTGGGTTTGCTGACCTGGAAAGGCCTTGAGAGACCGAATAGTTCTGGGATTAGATGCGCTAAACGTGCAGAGTAAGCTGATGGCGAAAGGCGACATCGGCCTTGCCGATGCCATCGCTGATGCTACTGCAGCAGAAGCAACCAGGAAGTCGGCTGCACAAATGCGCTGCAACTGCGCTCCAGTACAACAACCGACCGGTGACATTTTACCCAAGAAATGGACAGCTTATGATGGCCCACCACGAGGACCTCTCTTTGTCGTCAGACAGCGATGAAGAAGAGGTCCATCAACTGCGGTCTGATCGGGACCATTACCAGAAGTCCCAACACCCATGCGCTGGCTGTGGGGCTAGCCATCCCCGGTCCGAATGCAAATTCTGCGATGCGCTCTGCCATGAGTGCGGGGAATGAGGCCACATCGGACGGGTCTGTAGAAGCCTCCTAGGACCCAGCCAGCCCTCGAAGGGGGCTAACTATCGCCAACTGACAGGAAACCGTCCTGTAAGGCGAGAACCAGTGAACCACTCCTACAGAAACCGAACCTTAAACTGCCACACGAAGCGAGAAGAGGCTCACCAAACTATCACTATCAGTCACGCCTCTTCCTTGGATGCCAAGAAAATCCGAATTAAAGTGGCCATTGAAAATCAGCCCTACCAAATGGAAGTCGACTCGGGATCGTCTCTCTCGATGGTTTCCTGGAAGACCCTCAAGCAACTCATCCCTACTATCCAGCGCCAAGACCTCCGTCATCAAAGACTCATACTTAAGGACTATCAGGGGAATAGGATTCCAGTCGTAGGCTCCAGTCGAGTCCGAGTCTCATTCAAAAACCATACAGCATACTTACCCCTGACTGTGATCAACAAGGATCGGCCTAGCCTGTTAGGTCTCCAATGGTTCGCGCCACTCAGCATTGAAGTGGCAGGCATTAACTGAATCGGCAGCAGTGACTGGGAGGAGGACCTCGTCCATGAATTCAGGGACGTCTTCGCAGAAAAACTAGGCGAGTACAAGGGGACCCCGATATCTTTTAACCTTAATCCAAAGATAGCTCCCATCCGCCTTAAGCCTCGTCGAGTTCCGTTTGCCCTAAAACCGAAAATTGATGAAGAGCTTGATAAGTTAATAACCCAGGGGGCATTAGAGCCAACCGATCACTCTCCCTGGGAGACCCCAATCATAACACCCATTAAGCCGGACGGTTCGATAAGAATTTGTGGGGACTACCGAGCCACCCTGAACCAGGCCCTGCAGCAAAACGCATATCCGGTACCAGTGGTGCAGCACCTCCTCCATTCCCTGGGGGGCGGAAAAGTCTTAGCTAAACTAGACTTAGCTCAGGCATATCAGCAACTGCCGGTAGATGAAAAAACGGCACAGGCACAGACGATCGTGACACACCGAGGTGCCTTTAAATGTACACAACTCCAATTTGGAGTGAGCGTAGCCCCGGGGATCTTTCAGAGCCTGATGGAAAGACTATTACAAGGGATTAAAGGCGTTGTCCCCTGCTTTGACGATGTGTTAATCACTGCCCCAGTGCAAAAATTTTACGGGATCGCTTGAAATTGGTCCTCCAGAAATTCAAAGACGCAGGTCTTAAAGTGAAGAAAAATAAGTATAAGCTGTGTACAGATTGTGTCAAATTCTTAGGGTATTTAATTGACAGTCAGGGCATTCAGCCTACCGATAGCAACTTGAGAGCAATAAAAAACGCTCCCAGAACCTGANCCCCGGGGATCTTTCAGAGCCTGATGGAAAGACTATTACAAGGGATTAAAGGCGTTGTCCCCTGCTTTGACGATGTGTTAATCACTGCCCCAGTGCAAAAATTTTACGGGATCGCTTGAAATTGGTCCTCCAGAAATTCAAAGACGCAGGTCTTAAAGTGAAGAAAAATAAGTATAAGCTGTGTACAGATTGTGTCAAATTCTTAGGGTATTTAATTGACAGTCAGGGCATTCAGCCTACCGATAGCAACTTGAGAGCAATAAAAAACGCTCCCAGAACCTGAAATAAGGCCGACCTCCAGGTGTTTCTAGGCCTTATCAATTTTTATAACGTATTCCTGCTGCACAAAGCAACTGTCGCTGAACCCCTACATCATTTACTTGACAAAAAAGCAATTTGGGTATGGGGACATAGAGAAGAGTAGGCGTTCCGAAGTGTAAAAAAACTACTGACTTCTGACACTGTACTGATGCAGTACAATGAGACCTTGCCATTAACGATCACGTGTGATGCAATGCCTTTCGGAGTGGGCGCTATTTTGAGCCATGTTTTGCCTAATGGTAGCGAAGCCCCTGTTGCCTACTTCTCAAAGACGCTTTCAAAAACAGAGCGCAATTATAGCCAGATTGATAAAGAAGCCCTTGCTATTGTGTCTGCTCTCAAGAGATTTCATGAGTATGTGTATGGCCGAGTTTTTACTATAGTGACTGACCACAAACCTTTGCTGGGAATAATAGCAGGAGATAAACCAACCCCCTATATATTATCTCCCAGAATGACTTGCTGGTCAGAATTCTTGGCTGCTTATAATTATCGGCTGCAATACCACCCAGGAAAAGCCATTCCCCACGCAGACGCCTTGAGCCAAGCACCACTTCCAGAGACCATCGACGACCCCGCGCCTCCAGTGACAACATTACAGATCAAGGCACTTCGTACACCGCCATTAACCGCCCGTGATATCACGAGAGAAACAAAACGCGACCCCGCCTTAGCACGAGTCCTCAGTTGGGTGGAACGCAGATGGCCATTGGACCAAGTACCAGATGACTTCGCACCATTCAAAAGTCAACAAACAGAGTTGTTTTCACAAAAGGGCTGCATCATCTGGGGCAATAGAGTTGTTATCCCAGAGCGACTCCAACAAGCAGTACTGAGATCCTTGCACAATGACCACTCCGGCATCGTGCGCATGAAAGCCCTCGCACGAAGCTACACGTGGTGGCCAGGTATCGACAAGCAAATTGAAACTTGGGTCAAAGCTTGTCATAGGTGCCAGGAAGTAAGCAACGCCCCACCAAAGGCAATCCCAACCGAATGGGAAACACCGCAGGGACCCTGGTCCCGTATCCATCTGGATTTTGCAGGACCTACCAAAGGCCACACATTCTTGCTAACCGTGGACGCCTACTCGAACTGGCTCGAAATCCACCGAATGAAGAATACAACAACTGAAGCGGTCATTAAGAAACTGGACAAACTGTTTGCAACCCACAGATTACAAGACGTTCTGGTATCCAACAACAGGCCCCAATTTACCACGCTGTCTTTTGAACAGTACCTGGCGGACCGTGGTATTCGACATGCGCTGACATGCGCTGACCTGCGCATCCGGCGGCCAACGGAAGCGCATGGTACAATTCGTCAAGAAAACGCTTCAAAAAATGGACTATGACAACATCGAAGAAAAAATAAACCGAATCCTCTTTTTACAGCATATCACTTCGCACAACGTCACCAGCAAAACTCCCGCCGAGTTGCTAATGGGACGAAAGCTCTGCTCCCACCTTGACCACTTACACCCAGTGTACGAACCTGAGAAACCACATGGATCCAGCGGCCGATGCCGTACCTTCCAGGTAGGCCACTCGGTATTTGCTAAAAACTTATCGGGTGATCCGTTGTGGGTCGAAGCTACGGTAGTCCGTATAACCGGCCAAAGATCATACCTTGTGCAATGCTGCGATGATAGACTATGGAAGCGCCATATCGATCAACTACGATCAAGGCTGCAGTCAAGGATCTACAAGTCCCCTGATGACCAAACTGAGGGGGAGGGAAGATACAGAGGAAGATGAACTTCAATTAGCAGAAAACCTTTTTGAAGGGAACGATAGCGGAACGGAAACATGTGAAGAGGAACCAGAGATGGGAGTGAGCTCGCCTCATGGTAATACCGAAGATGTTGGTGACAACAAAAATTCAAACTCAGAATCGGAGGCACCCCTTTCGTCAAACAACGCCCTACCTCTACAAGAGTGCAGCCAAATACCAGGTGCACAACGAAAATCAAATAGACTAACAAAACAACCATCCTACCTCAAGGACTATGTAACCGCACCCCATCAACGGAACCCAGGGGGAAGGGGTGTTGTGAATGAATAATTATGTTTATAAAGTCAGCAAGAGCTTGAAGTCAAGTGCAGGGTTCTGGCCCTGCACTTCTGATTGGCCATTAAATGGCGAGATCAGATTGGTCCGTTCAGGAGAATCTGATTGGCCATTAACGAGCCTTTCTTATTGGTTAACGGAGCTTGCGCTCCCTGGTTTTCATTGGTTGAATATCTAATACGTTGCCTATATAAGGAAGGCTGTAGCAGCCATTGAATTTGAGCTGTCACACCATGTAAATAAAGAATTTGAAGTTCACCGTTTCACCGGCTCGTCTCCATTCTTCGCACTCATGCTCCAAACTTAACTGTCTTCTTGTCAGTCAAGGAATAAAATGCACAGAACATGTAAGGAAAGTTGAAGAGAAGAACCAGTCTCTCTTAGCTTTACCTACAATTAAAGTAAATATCTCTTAATAGAGATTTAAAACTGGTTTCTTTGCACTAGTAACAACTAACAGTTACATTTATATCATTTGTTATTACAGTATATATAACATT
Organism: Emydocephalus ijimae; assembly: GCA_004319985.1. NCBI lineage: Eukaryota > Metazoa > Chordata > Lepidosauria > Squamata > Elapidae > Emydocephalus > Emydocephalus ijimae. The sequence continues at coordinate 25,016 of BHEV01001981.1, read as the reverse complement.
TAATAAAATATTATGTTTCTCTTGGACAGAAACTGAGGTAAACTGAGAAACAAATAACTAGGATATGCTCCAGGTCGGTATGTATTCTACACAGCAGAAAATATTAAAAAGCACTTTTTGCTTACTTCTTGCTTCAACATCTTAGTGGATGGGGAAAACTACATTCAGAGATCAGGAGGACCGTTCTCAAATTAAAGTGATACTTGAATTTAGTAATCCTCATGGCAGTTCTGTGGAAAGAGATATTTTAAAGAAATAATGAAATTTATTCACTACCATAATTATGCCACATTATTATTCAAGATTCTTTATTTATTAATTTATATGTGTGGCAATGTTCTCACTTGTAAACAATCAACTGTATCTTTTCATAATTCTCATTCACATTTTTCTTATGGATCCTAATTTGTTTTTTATTCTACCTTTCAATTCCTCTCTCCATCCTTTCCTTTCCCAACTAATTACATATAATTATTTTCTTTTAAGGAAAGTTTTTTTAATTGCATCAGTTATTTAATTCTTTGTCCCACTATTCATTCCTCCTGAAAATAATATTTACATTTATCGTGATCTACTTTTCTTAACTGTGTACGAAGAAATAATATGCTGTGTTTTCATCCCTAGGAGCAGGATTTCCCCCCCACCCAATCTTAGCACTACTGAGGGACATATATATCTCTGTATATATCTGTTACACTGATACCGACTTCAGTATTTCATGTCTATTTCATGTCAGCAGTTACACTAAGCACAGGTATGTGGGGAAGGGAAGGGTTAGTCAAATCATGCTGATAAAGGGTAGAGCTTTGAAAGATCCCATTTAAGCACCAGAGTGGTACCTGCTTCTAACCTGCAAAACTGCTCCAGCATTTCATGTTAGTCATTAAAAGTGGCTCCAGTTAGAGTGAAGCAGCTGATTAAGACAAATTGGGCCCACCTTTCCACTTCATGGAGATAGAATAACACATCTTTCAAAGTGAGACACTCATCATCAAGTGGATCGACCAGACTACGTGTAGCCATATCAAGCCAGCAAGTGCCAGTCAATGCATGCATCTTGAAACCAAACGTCTGCAGATTGCTATGAAATTTGGCAGGTGTAATGTCCTCATAATATTCTAATGCTGTAAGTTTTGAATATTTTAATAATATTACTATAAAAGGATATAATTTAAAAAATCCTCTGCAATAATTTTCTTTTAATTTAACAGGCTTTTATATCCATCATGATCCAATTTTTAGTGCAGATTTGTCCATTCTGTGTCTGAATGTGTATATAGATGCACATTGTTAACAAATCCCTCCCCACCATAGTAGATTATGCAGGGAAGATCTCTCTTTCCAAGATAATGCTGCTGATTCTCCAGATCAACCCAAGACAGAATGGGACATCTGAAGTTAGTTGGTTCTTGATTCATCAATATCACCACCACTACTGTCCTAGCATAAGCCTTCAAATGGGATTTATGTCATGCCTTATTGGACTCTCACTGAGTTCTCCAGCCATCTTCCTTCTCAATTTAGTAGTTCATCCACATAGTAGAGCACCAATTTCAACATATTGTAGATCAGACAAAACTCCTAGGAGTAATTATATGGAGCAGGTAACAACTAGAACATGGAAAGAATTACTTGGTTAAACAAGCTGATAAACACTTGAGGTAAACTATCCTTATAACTCCACTACCCAACAAAGAGAAGCTGCAGCTGCAAGTCCATCAGAATGGGAAACAGTTCTTACATTTCTATTTTTCCTTCCTCTATTATGGTCTGCCAACTCCAAATCTTGTCACTATGACCACTGGGATTGCAAACCTATCTTTCATAAATCAAGAACCTGTGATCATCCTCATAGCTTTGCAGACCAATTAGATTTCAAAGTATATCCCATAACCCCATGTGGAGAAGAATATGTCCAACTAGCATTAAAACAGAGAAAAATTTGAAAACTCTTTACTGAATTACTTTTCAGGCAGACTGAATATTGCTCTTGAAGTGGGAACCTAGCTCTCAATTTGGCTGATTCTTTTCAATGTTTCAACTCTCTCCCTCTTTATATAATACAAATAATATAAATTTTGAAAGAAAAAAGTGAATAAGAATACAGAATAGATGAACAAACTGTAAAGAAAAATAAATGACAAAAAAGGTTATAAAGATGTAACTTCTGGTCTCCTTAGCAACAGTTACAAGTACATTTATATATTGTCCCCTCTCTCTAAGATTACAATATATTTTTTCTACCATCTAATCATCAAACACATAAATCACAAGTTCATTTTTTATTTATTTAGCAAAAAGTTTATAAGGGGTTTCTAATCACTGATAAATGTAATTATTTCTCTTTAGTTAACCAGGCAATTTTGCCAGGTCTGCTAATTCTGTCATCTTCAACAGCCATGCCTATGCTGTGAATATTTCTGTCAATCTCAACGCCATAGACATGACAGTGAAATCAAATTAAGTCCAATCCTTTACTTGCTTACACCTAATTGATTGAATTTCACCAGACCAAAACTATAACCTTCTAACCCGGGGTGGATAATGATGGCCCCTTTACAACCTGTGGACTCTCATGCTAACTCAGGAATTTTGACAGTTGAAGTTCACAGGTTGTAAAAGCCCACCTCTGCTCTAACATACTAGACTGTATCTTGGGAGGTGCTAGGGTGTGATTTCCCTGAACTTCTTTACTTCCTTCCAGCTCAGAACTGCATGTCTCATAATCTGGGGCACTTTCTGAGAAAGCTCTGTGTTGTCAAAAGTCTCCCAACTGCTTCTGCAAGTGTACATTCCACCACAATTTCAGACTTTCCATTGTTGTGCAAAGAATCATCTTGCAGTAGTTATATATAAAAACATTTTCCAATTTTCTACTTCTCTACCCAATAATTACGGTCATCCTCAATAAGAAACATTCTGGTTCAATATCCCATCTCTCACCTGAAAGTTGGATGGGGCTTAATCTATCCTCTCAACTATCCCTGATTTTCATCTAAAAGCATCTCCAATTATTCCACACATACTCCTCCTGGCCATGAAGGGTATCTTCCAAATTGGGAGCAATAGAGTAGGGTAGCATCATTCAGCACAGCAAAACGTAATTCCCATTCACTCTAAGAAATAACTAATGGCTGGAAACTAAACACTCCAGGGAGGAGACCCCACCAATACTGGTCTGGAAAGCAATAGAACTTTTGCTTTAAATCCAAGCAGGTGTAATCCAAATGCTTCCCCTCTGGAAATATTGAATTGCCAGCTAGGCCATACAAAAACTTTGCTAGACCAATACTCGAATACAACTCATCAGTCTGGAATCCGCACTGTATATCAGACATTAATACAATTGAGTGAGTCCACAAATGCAGTATTTCATGAGAACAGTACTACACTCCTCTGCTTGCAACAGAATACCCTATATCATCAGACTTTAAATTTTGGGCTTGGACAATTTTGAACTACACCGCCTATGATTGGACTTAAGCATAGTGCACAAAATTATCTGCTACAATGTCCTACCAATCAATGACTACTTCAGCTTCAAACGCAACAATACAAGAGCACACAACAGATACAAACTCAATGTTAACCGCTCCAAACTTGATTGCAGAAAGTACGACTTCAGCAACAGAGTGGTCAATGCCTGGAATGCGCTTCCTGACTCTGTTGTTACAACCTCAAACCCCCATTCCTTTAACCTCAAACCTATCCACTACTGACCTCACCCCATTCCTAAGAGGTCTGTAAGGGGTGTGCATAAGTACACCATTGTGCCTCCTGTCCTTGTCCTATTGTCCCCATTTAATCAAACCTATTTTCTGTATTCTTACTCATGTTTATACTTTTACCTATTATTTTGTAAGTGAGTGAAAAATCTAATAAATAAATAAATAAATAATAAAATGAAACAAGTACTGGGAATGAATGTGAAGTCTCAGTGAAAACTCTCACCAATTCCTCTGGGGCTTCCTGGTGCAGCTCCTACAACCTTTTGTGTTAAGTTTGGAACATGGGTGCGAATCATGGAGACGAACCAGTGAAACGGTGAACTTCAGAACTCTTTATTTACATGGTGTGACAGCTCAAAAACCATGGCTGCTACAGCCTTCCTAATATAGGCAACTTATTAAATATTTAACCAATGAAAACCCGGGAGCGCTAGCTCCGTTGACCAATGAGAACAGCTCGTTAATGGCCAATCAGATTCTCCTGAACGGACCAATCTGAGCTCGCCATTTAACAGCCAATCAGAAGTGCAGGGCCAGAACCCTGCACTTGACTTCAAGCTCTATATAACTTTATTCACATTTATTCATTCACAACATTTTGCTTCTGTTTTTAACCAGTTAGCAATTCATATGAGGACATCTACCCTTATCCCTAAAGCCACTGATAAACAACATTGCCAAAGAATTTCTGAAAATCCAAGTTTACAATCCATCTGCCTGCTGACACTCTGAAAAAAAAAAAACTTTCAAAGATTTAGGAAGGTAGGATTTGTGGATCCACACTGCTTCTCTTTCAATGAGTCTTGTTCTGCTTATGCCTAGTCATTTATTTCTACCAGTTTTTCTGGAATGGACATAAAGCTGATTGGCCTATAATTTGTCAGCTCTCTCCTATTACCCAGTGGCATTTTCCTCATAATTTTTTCTGCATGCATAAACTTACAAGAAACCTAGGAAGTAGATGAAAATTCTATAATTAATGTTGCGCTTAATTATATTACATACTTAAGTATGTAAGTATGATGAGAATCACACTTTTACATAAGCAGGTATGAACATTTAAACAGGTAGAATTTAGGTCATATAATCAGGATTTGTTCCTTGATAGGATTAAAATCATGTAGAATAAGACAAAACTTTCTAAAATTTCTTGAAACTTTCTTATTTATGTTGATCAATACCTTTCACAAAGCTACTGCTATACAAGCTTACTATGTATTTATTTATGTTTATGTTTCCTGAATATTGAAAAAACTTAAAAGGAATTTGAGGTTTCTTTCATTTCTTAATCCATAAACCACTGTTTCAGCTAAGGCAATACAGCATTAGTTTGCCTCCAACAACTGAACTCAAAGTTTCTTTAGAAAGGAGATTACCTGGCTTTGGGTAAAGCTGTCCTTAACCCAACTACAGTCCAATAGAAAATCCTTCCAGTTTCAAAATCTGTCAAAAATCTTCCTTTGATTGGATATATAGTAAACATTAATATTAATATTTTATATAGGGGAAAAGGAAGCAATAAATCAATGGTTGGCTGAATAAGATGTTGTGCTTGGAGTACTTGTTTAAAAAAGTTGAAATTAAATAAAGGGGCAACCATGTGGCAAATAGTCTCATAATCCACTAAAATAATCGACTAAAATATAGAGTGGATTAGAAGCCCTAAAGATTACTGCTGTGATGGCCTGGAAATTCCTCTTGACTTTATGAACACACCCTTTAATCAGTTGTAGTCACTATGACTGTTGTGATGGAAATGTGTTATGATTTCTGAAGTATTTCATCAAAAACAGATTTATAATTTTGAGAGTTCAGAGGTAGTAACAATGCAAAGAAAGTACTTTTGAGGAGATCTATTACCTGATTTTTAGATGTTTACTGATAGTGATTTAGAAAATGATTTTTTTTCTATGATATGCTTTGGAATAAAAAATACTAGGATCTGTTTTATCATTAAACCTTAACCAAACATTGCTTCTGTTAAGTACTGAGCGTGGGCGCGAAGAATGTAGACGAGCCGGTGAAACAGTGAACTTCAAAACTCTTTATTAACATGGTGTGACAGCTCAGCTCAATGGCTGCATCGGCCCTCCTTATATAGGCAACTTATTAAATATTCAACCAATGAAAACCCGGGAGCGCTAGCTCCGTTAACCAATGGGAGAGGCTCGTTAATGGCCAATCAGATTCACCTGAACAGACCAATCTAATGTTGCCATTAACGACCAATCAGAAGTGCAGGGCCAGAACCCTGCACTTGACTTCAAGCTCTTGATAACTTTATTAACACATTTATTCATTCACAACACCCCTTCCCCCCGGGTTCCATTTACGGGGTGCGGTTACATAGCCCTTGAGGTAGGACGGTTGTTTTGTTAGTCTATTTGACTTCCGTATTGCACCCGGTATTTGGCTGCAATCTTGTTGAGGTAGGACGTTATCTGGCGAAAGGGGTGTCTCTAACTCTGAGTTCGAATTCTCGTTGTCACCAGCATCTTCGGTATCACCATGAGGCGAGCTCACTCCCATCCCCGATTCTTCTTCACATGTTTCCGTTTCGCCGTCGTTTCTATCATTAAGACTTTCTGCTATTCCAAGTTCATGTTCCTCCGTATCTCCTCCCCCCTCAGTTTGGACATCAGGGAACTCGGAGGTTCCTGGCTGTAGCCTTGATCATAGCTGATCAATGTGGCGCTTCCATAGTCCATTATCGTGACATTCCACGAGGTACGATCTGNGAGGTACAATCTGGGGCCAGTTACTCGGACCACAGTCGCCTCGACCCACAACGGATCGCCCGACAAGTTCTTAGCGAATACTAAGTCACCTACCTGGAAGGTACAGCATCGCCCGCTAGATCCGTGTGGTTTCTCAGGTTCGTACGATGGGTGTAGTCGGTCGAGGTGGGAGCGGAGCTTCCACCCCATTAGCAATTCGGCGGGAGTTTTGTTGGTGACGCTGTGCGGAGTGATATGCTGCAAAAGGAGTATTCGGTTTATTTTTTCTTCGATGTTGTCATAGTCCATTTTGTGTAGTGTTTTCTTGACAAATTGTACCATGCGCTCGGCCCTTACATTGGCCGCAGGGTGCTCCGGTGAAGTCAGCACATGGCGAATACCACGGTCCGCCAGGTACTGCTCAAAGGACAACGCGGTAAATTAGGGTCCGTTATCGGATACCAGAACATCTGGTAATCCATGTGTTGTAAATAGTCTGTCTAGTTTCTTGATGACCGCTTCGGTTGTTGTATTCCTCATTTCATAGATTTCGAGCCAGTTCGAGTAGGCATCTACTATTAGCAAGAATGTGTGGCCTTTGGTAGGTCCTGCAAAGTCCAGATGAATACAGGACCAGGGTCCCCACGGTGTTTCCCATTTGGTTGGGGTCGCTTTCGGTGGGGAATTGCTTACTTCCTGGCATTTGTGACAAGCTTTGACCCACGTCTCGATTTGCTTGTCGATGCTCGGCCACCACGCATAGCTACGTGCGAGGGCTTTCATGCGCACGATGCCAGGGTGGCCATTGTGCAAGGTTCTTAGTACCGCTCGTTGTAGCCGCTCTGGGACAACGACTCTATCTCCCCAGATAATGCAGCCCTTCTGTGAAAACAATTCCATTTGTCAACTCTTGAATGGGGCGTAATCATCAGGTATCTGGTCCAATGGCCATCTGCGCTCGACCCAACTGAGAACTCGTGCTAAGGTGCGGTCGCGTTTCATTTCCATCGCGATATCTCGGGCTGTTAATGGCGGTGTTCAAAGTGTCTCGAAGTGCAACGTTGTCACTGTAGGTGCGGGGTCATCCATGGTCTCTGGAAGCGGTGCTCGGCTCAATGCATCGGCGTGGGGAATGGCCTTCCCCGGGCGTTGTTGCAGCCGATAATTATAGGCAGCCAAGAATTCTGACCAGTGAGTCATTCTGGGAGATAATATATAGGGGGTTGGCTTATCTCCCGCTATTCTTCCCAGCAAAGGTTTGTGGTCAGTCACTATAGTAAAGGCTCAGCCATACACATATTCATGAAATCTCTTGACAGCAGACACAATGGCAAGGGCTTCTTTATCCATCTGACTGTAATTGTGTTCTGCTTTTGAAAGTGTCTTCGAAAAATAGGCAACAGGGGTTTCGCTTCCGTTTGGCAAAACGTGGCTCAAAATGGCGCCTACTCTGAAAGGCGATGCATCACACGTGATCGTTAATGGCAAAGTCTCATTGTACTGCATTAGTACAGCGTCAGAAGTCAATAAGTTTTTTACATTTCGAAACGCCTGCTCTTCTCTATGTCCCCATACCCAGATTGCTTTCTTGTCCAAAAAACGATGTAGGGGTTCGGCTACGGTTGCTTTGTGTGGCAGGAAAACGTTATAAAAATTGATAAGGCCTAGAAACGCCTGGAGGTCAGCTTTATTTCNCTCTGAAAGGCGATGCATCACACGTGATCGTTAATGGCAAAGTCTCATTGTACTGCATTAGTACAGCGTCAGAAGTCAATAAGTTTTTTACATTTCGAAACGCCTGCTCTTCTCTATGTCCCCATACCCAGATTGCTTTCTTGTCCAAAAAACGATGTAGGGGTTCGGCTACGGTTGCTTTGTGTGGCAGGAAAACGTTATAAAAATTGATAAGGCCTAGAAACGCCTGGAGGTCAGCTTTATTTCGGGGTTTGGGGGCGTTCTTGATTGCCCTCAATTTGCTATCGGTTGGGTGAATGCCATTACTGTCAATTAAATATCCTAAAAATTGCCACGATCAGTGCATAGTTTACACTTGTTTTTCTTAACCTTCAGCCCTGCGTCTTTGAATCTCTGGAGAACCAATCTCAGGTGTTCTCAAAAAATTTTCGGGGTAGGTGCAGTGATTAACACATCATCAAAGTATGGAACAACACCCTTGATTCCTTTTAATAGTCTTTCCATCAAACTTTGAAAGATTCCCAGGGCTACGCTCACTCCGAATTGGAGTCAGGTACATTTAAAGGCACCTCAGTGCGTAACGATTGTCTATGCCTCTGCCATTTTTTTGTCTACCGGCAATTGTTGGTATGCCTGGGATAAGTCTAGTTTAGCGAAGACTTTTCCGCCCCCCAGGGAATGGAGGAGGTGCTGCACCACCGCTACCGGATATGCGTTTTGTTGAAGGGCGTGGTTCAGGGTGGCTCGGTAGTCCCCACAAATTCTTATCGAACCATCCGGCTTAATGGGTGTAACGATTGGGGTCTCCTAGGGAGAGTGATCGGTTGGCTCTAACACACCCTGGGCTATCAATTTATCAAGCTGTTCATCAATCTTTGGTTTAAGGGCAAATGGCACTCGACGAGGCTTAAGGCAGATGGGAGCTATTTTGGGATTGAGGTTAAATGATATCGGGGTTCCCTTGTACTCGCCTAGTTTTTCTGCGAAGACGTCCTTGAATTCTTGTACGAGGTCCTCTTCCCAGTTACTGCTACCGATTTGGTGAATGCCTGCCACCTCAATTCCAAGTGGAGTGAACCATTGGAGGCCAAACAGGCTAGGCCAGTCCTTGTCGATCACAGTCAGGGGTAGGAATGCTGTATGGTTCTTGAATGATACCCGAACTCGACTGGATCCTGCGACTGGAATCCGATTTCCTTGATAGTGTTTGAGTATGAGTCTTTGGAATCGGAGATCTTGTCGCCGGACATTAGGGATGAGTTGCTTGAGGGTCTTCCATGAAACCATCGAGAGAGACGATCCTGAGTCAACTTCCATCAGGCAGGGCTGGTTTTCGATGGCCACTTTCACTCGGATCTTCTTGGCATCCAGAGAGGAGGTGTGACCGATCGTGATAGTTTGGTGAGCCTCTTCTCGCTTCGTGGGGTGGTTTATGGTTTTGTTTTTGTAGGAGTGGTTGTTCCATTGGTGGTTCACAGGACAGCTTCCTGTCGGTTGGCAATAGTTAGCCCCCCTCGAGGGCTGGCCAGGTCCTATTCCGCTTCTACAGACCCATCCGATATGGCCTTGTTTCCCGCACACATGGCAGAGCGCATCGAGGAATTTGCATTCTGATCGGGGGTGGCTTGCCCCACAACCAGCGCATTGATATTGAGATTTCTGGCATTGGTCCAGTTCGGACCTCAGTCGATGAACCTCTTCTTCGTCGCTGTCTGACAACGAAGAGAGGTCCTTGTGGTGGGCCGTTATAAGCTGCCCTTCTGACTGAGGTGAAATTTTGCAGGCGAGTTGGCGAAGCGGGGCATGGGTGCGGCGCATTTGGGCAGCCGACTTCCTGGTTGCTTCTGCTGCAGTAGCTTCAGTGATCGCATCGGCAAGGCTGATGTCACCTTTCACCATCAACTTGCTTTGGATGTGTGGTGCATCCAATCCCAGAACTATTCTGTCTCTTAAGGCTTCTTCGAAATCGGCAAACCCACATAGGCCACCCAGATTCCGGAGATCCGCCATGAAATCTGCGACGCTTTCGCCCTTTTGTTGACTTCTTTGATAAAATTCATGCCTTCTGATGAGCGTTGGAACGATTGGCGCATAGTGGGCCCTTAGTAGAGGTTCGAGGATGTCGCAGTCCATAGACTTCACTTCTGCCGGTTTCGTGCCTTGGCCATCTTGAATACGGTCGGCCCGCAATGCGTTTGGAATACCGCCCGTTTCTTTCCAGTAGTGGCATCCTTCAAATTGTTGGTTTCCAAGAACATTTGGAAATGATCCATATATGAGTCCCAGTCTTCTTGCGCTGGGTCGAATGGGGCGGGTGGTATGACACCGCCGGACATGGTTCCGCCGTTGTGCGTTTCAGCCACATGCTCAGTTTTCATTCTTCGTTGTTCAGTTAGCTCTGACGTCTCCATATCCACCTTCGTCACCAGTGTTAAGTACTGAGTGTGGGCACGAAGAATGGAGATGAGCCGGTGAAACAGTGAACTTCAAACTCTTTATTAACATGGTGTGACAGCTCAGCTCAATGGCTGCAATGGCCCTCCTTATATAGGCAACTTATTAAATATTCAACCAATGAAAACCCGGGAGTGCTAGCTCCGTTAACCAATGGGAGAGGCTCGTTAATGGCCAATCATATTCACCTGAACGGACCAATCTAATGTCGCCATTAACGGCCAATCAGAAGTGCAGGGCCAGAACCCTGCACTTGACTTCAAGCTCTTGATAACTTTATTAACACATTTATTCATTCACAAAAGCTTCCCTGTCCCTTTTCTGCATTCCTTATGTAGTCTCTGTATCTACTCTACAGGATTCCCAGAATATCCCATAAGAGATATGGATATATATGATGAAGTTAATAAGCAGAGGAAAGAAAATTTCTTTTAATAGCCATGGCATTCCATAGAATGAAAAATATCTCAATATTTTATTCCAGGTAGTTACTGTTGTTTCATTCTGGAATATTGATCAAAAAGGAAACAGTCAATTTATCAGCTGTTTCACACACAATGCCTATCTGCAGTTAACCATCACTGTGTCAGTGAATTCAGTTGTCTCAGTTCACATGTCATATCGAATCTCAGTAAATAAATTAGATTTGCCAGATTTGTATCACACGTTTAGTTAAAATGTGGTTGGCTGGTTTATGACTCAAAGATTATATGCAGATAAAAATCACCTTTTAGTCAAGAAAATAGCTAAGCTAAACATAAGGTACACTACCTGAAAATGAACTGAAATACATTTCTCTAAAGAAGAAACAAAGAAATAAAATAATAATTTTCTTGTCTAGTTCACCATTTGATTTCCAAAAATGGCTAGCCAGAAGATTTTGAATGTATAAAATGCAAGCTTAGAATGATGATCATAATCTTCTGATTTTGGTTAATGTCCTCTTACTTCCAGCCATGTTGTTTCTAATTTAGTTATCTGAACCAAGTGACAGTGAAAACATTTTCATCCATGAGGCCATATAAACCTTCTTTCATTGGTGATTCTTTCATTGCATTCTGTGACAATGTTATGCATTGCATGACCTTTAGTATTTAAGTTTCAACAAAAAGATTATTCCTTCACAGTACATGCCTATTCTATCTGAACTACTGAGTTCTATTGCTTTAGTTAACCAGAATTTATTTTAATTTAAAAGGTACATCTTTCCAGTGCCAAGGCTCCATTTTTATTTCAGCCAAATGTCACATACAGAAGTCAAAAGAGAGAATAATTTGTTTGATATAATTTGATTTCTATTGAAATGAACTTCCTATGAACTTAAATTTAATTTAAAACACCCAACAGAAAGGTGATAGATAAGTGGAAAAAATAATCTGTTCATATGCATTTGAACTTTTCTATGTGCATGCAATCATATGTAGGAATTGTAGGAAAGGGTGATAATGGTGGTGGAAGCAGTAATAAAACGAGTACTAATGCAAAAGTAAAATGTCAAAGAAAAAATGAATACAATTTTTATTCCAATAATACTTTTTACTTGGAAACTTATTAGCACAAATAATGAGAATGAGAAGGTGATTTATAGCACAGGGATACAAAAGAGGATTTGAAAAAGTGATGGAATGAAGATCTCCATTCCTTTCCCAACAGCTATGTTAAGAATACAAGTATTATATTAATGACTAGATCAGGAGCTGTATAGGCAAATGAGTATTTTCTTTTTTATTTCTAATAAGGCTGGTTCCTGGATCAAGAATTTCTCTGTACTAAATCTGGAACTAGCTATAACTTGAATCCACCAATTAGCATCCTCATGTTTCATAACTGTACTGTTTGTTTGAAAAGATGTTTACTATATCTGTACAGCTTTTCAATACAGATTATTGATAATATCTACGTGAGAAATCCACAGCTGCATGTTCCTACCTGTCTTGCTAAGATCTAATCAATAAAATTGCATAGAAGTTAAGACATGAGCTACTGCTGCTAAATTTAAATTACAGGGATTGAAGAATTAAATATGATTTTTGCTTCCTATAGCATTCATATGAAATCAATATAGATCTAGTTACCTGAGCTTGGGGACATTATGTTTACCAGGTGAGATTCTTACAAGAAGAACTGTATGGTGGATTTCTCATATGGTCCTGTGGTGAAATGTTAATTGATTTAAATAGTTGTCTGTACAAATATATTTTTCTTGACTTTCCTCTAGGAAAACTGAATTTATAAGCTTGAAAGACAAGAATCATATTACTCTATTTGCTTAGCTAGTGAATGTCTGTAGGGAATCAAAAGAAGTAGCACATCATTCTTATAATATTTTGTGTTTCCACATTGATGGAGAAAGAAAAAGCAATATTCTGTTTAGTAATATTATTTATAAATTCATTTCATGAAATGAACATTGCCAAACAGACAGTTTAGAACATCAATTTTTATTTCAGAATTAATGGCCCAATGGCTGGAATGAAAGGCAACTTCTGCTGCAAAAGATGATAAAATAAAATGAAGCATGAGAACCTCAAGGAATCTGTTAGTCCTAAGTCTATCTGTAATAGTTTTGAGCATATCCTTTAGAGACAAGAGAAGGAGTAACAACCTAGTCATATAAGAGCCAGCTAAGCCTCCGAAAGGAATAGAAGCACTGCAAACTTCTCAAAAGTGATCCTTTTCAATTTCTTGGATTGTAAAGGTAAGGGGAGAAAGGTGTATTTTTAGACTTGCAACTGTATCGCAACCTTATAATTGGCGGTTTGTGTCTAGACCATACTCTAAGGGTTTCTATTGTCAGGTCAGAGGGTAAATGTGGGAGAATCCACAGTTAGCTTAGCAAACTGGTTCTTTGTATTATGAGAGTTTTACACTATACATAATGGCACATGAAGGACTTCTATCCTTCGCTTCTTTTCCTGTCTTCATTCCATAATCTCTGGTCTAAAATAACCACATTGCACTCCTTAATCTTTTTTTTTTAACAAATTTTATTAGTTTTACAAAAACAATACACAAACAATCAAGGCATAACAACTTTAGAAATCTTTTCTAAAAAAAAAGAAAACCAATAGAACATACAAAATAATTCCAAATTGTAACATAGATTTTTACGTTATCTGTTAAACTTCATATCTTATCCCAACTTCTCCTTTTCATTCTAATTATCCAAATTATATTTCTTGCTAATTAAAATTTTATTGCCTTTCATAAACAATACAAAACATAAAACATTAAAAAAAAAACACCTAAAACATCTTTTCTGAAGGCTGCTTGATCCTGGGTTAAAACACTTCACACAGACACAAATTCAAAAATCATATTCACTTTATATATCATTCCATATCTTATTACCATTTTCAATTTTCTATATAGCTTCTTCCCTCTTTTATCTCTCTTAATTTTATTTTATTTATCTTATCTCAATTCAGTTCATAATACTTATCATTCTTCGTCTGTTCTTTTTCCAGCTATCCATTCATCTTTTTTCTTTTAATATACTTCTCCTGTACACTGATTGGAGTGACGCCTTTAATTCATTGCCCTAACTTAAAATTACTTGATATAATACTTAATTTATATTGGGATTCTGTTTAGTACATTCTAAAGTTACACAATAACTTTTATAAGAAGGGTAAAAACACAACAATAACTAAATAAAATCCTATATAACCACTATCCATATCATTAAGAAAGCTAATCATATATATTAACACTCATTTACATCTTAAGCATTTTACTCTAGATACACATATAAAAACACAATCTTATGTACCTTCCAGAATCCCCCTTTCTTTTTCAATTAAATTTACCCATTGTCTCTGAATAAGCTTTGTTTCTTTGAATCTTGCTTCCCACCATTAAGGCTTCTCATCCCCCCCTTTCTCTCTTGCTTATTCTTCTCCTTGACCTTTTTACCCCTTTGTCTCTCCTCCTTCCTTTTCTTACTCCCTTTCCGTTGCTTTCTAACCTTGCATCCACCTTTCATCTCTTTTTTCTCTTTTTTGGTTGTTTTTTCAAACCTTAAAATCCCCCTTTTCTTGTCCTCTTTCTCCTCCTCCTCAAAAAAACGCATTGTTCATCAAAGATGGCTTCTTCTTCTTCTTCTTTATCCCAGTCATCCTGCATTGCACTCCTTAATCTTAATCAACTCAAATAATAAATCAGAAGAATCATGATAAGATAATTTATTTATAAATCATTTATAGGATTTGAATTTTTCTGATTCGGCATAAACAAACTTATAAGCACCTAAGCCACACAACCCTCCCATCCCCCATGCATACTCTTGGACATAAGAATGCTGTACTATAATCTTGTCTTGAAAGCAACCCTAATTAGCAAGGGTGTTTACAGGGTTTTTAGCACTTTCAGCAGAGCCAATTTGGGAATAAATAGTTAAATATTTTATCACACTGTAGAAATAACAAAGAACTGATTCTAGTATATTTTTCATTTCTCTTTTTAAAATAATGGTCAACAAAAAATGCAAACATGGATCGATATATATGCTATATGTCAAAGTTGACATAATGCTTATGATTTCACAGCCTGAAACAAAAATAGCTCAAACACATTAAGAATAATGAAAGTGGTGGGGGAAGGGAGATAAAAGAGATGCTGGTCTCTATGATACTGTAGTTCAAGCAGAATTTATCAAGCTGATAAGAGACAAAACTCCTTAAATAAGATGGATGAACCTGGATATGAATGATGTTGGAACTCTCCTATTCTAATTACAGAGTTCGAATATGTCTAGGTTTTTTTTAAAGTAGATTTTTCATAGGTGCTTAATTGGTAGATAATTGGAGATATTTTTTTAGGGTTGTGGAAATGAAGTTACTTCTCTGTAAAAAAATGTTGCTTCCATATGTAATGTTTAGTGTTCCCAAACCCTATGTTGAATTTCAGCATGTTTCACTAATATACTATTTGATATGAATTTTGTATGCTATATCAATACTGTAACTATATCATATATTTTGTTTTATGCAGTTTTCCCCATTATTTGTAGATTTTTCAATTGCTGCATTTTATGTGCAACATTGCCAGCTAAATGCTGGTTTTCCTTGAAAAAAAGATGTTAACATGCTATTTGCTGCTGCTACTACTGCCTGCACCACAATCACACTAATCAGGATGTTTTGTGTAAAAATAAATCAATGGAGAAATGCTTGTGTCTAAATCAACTTTGATCTCCCAGATGATGCTACCATGTGTCAGGTGTAAAAGAAGGTCCAGTTATACTAATTTATTGCTAATTATGCCTACACCCAGGAATCTTCTCAATTAACAGTTAATAATTGCTTAAATAAGGGTCAATGGAATTCAAGGGGGGAGTTGGACTTAGTTTACTTGTGGCTACACAGAGATCCTAGGATAATCCCTGTTTAATTCTGCCCCCAAATTCTGCCATTGCTTCTCCTACACCATGTTCTTACAATACTGAGAGCAACAGATTTTACATAGTGCGATTTTATCCATATTTGGCTGAAAAATCTTTTCTACTGATTCTGCTCAATCAATAACACATAACTCTCATTGCTTCTCATTTTCTAATACAGCCTTCTACATATTCCATTGTGGGTCAGGCATTTCTCAATAAATGTCTCTTATTTGGGGGAAGGCATGCCCATCTCAGGTGTGTTTACAGGAAAGAAAGCCACATTTAATGATAATTTCTGTCCTGCTGGTTGTATAATATAATTGATGGGAAGTAAATTATTATTACATGTTGGGAGTTCTCTCAAAGTCCCAAAGGCTCAACCATAGCAGTTTAGGAAAGAAATAAAATCATTAAAAAGACAAAATATAATATTAAATTTGAGCACCAATGAATAGTTTTATGGCATGTGAATCATTAATGTATATAAAGTAGAATCCTTGGCAAAAGTAATACTACATAAATCAGGTACTGATTTAACTTTTTAGTTGATTGAACTTTTTATTTATTCCAGATTATTAATTAATTAATTTGAAAAATTGACAGCTGTATGTGATTTTTGAGTGTGAAATTAAGTCATTCAAAAAAGGATCAATCTTTTTTATAAGGAAGTTTTAACCTTCTTCAAAAAAAAAAAAGAGAGGTCTTCTATGTCTGGTTTCAAAAAACTGTAAACCACTCATCCACACTGGTTTCCTCTCCCTGTCCTTGAAATGAAAACATCATATCCAATCTTAATAATGCTAATCTTGACAGCTGTTCTTAGTTATATCTTTTAGATAATTCTGGATAGGTACAAAGACATGAAAAACTTTTCTTATATGACACACAGCTCACAGGGAATAAGACAACAGGCATAGAAATAAAGAATGGAGCTTTGAAGAATGCAAGACATTTTGCAAAGTAACCAACTCCTATATTTTTCTAAAATAATTCTGTCAAAGATACTTAGCCAGGCTGTCATTTTCTGTGCCTTCTGCCACAGGCTTCCAGATCATCCAGTGATACTTGGTAAAGAAAGAAGAAAGTGCTAACAAAATAGTTTCAAAGATCTTCAGGTTCTTTCATTCTTGTATAATATCAATCTTATAATTTTTTAAGAGTAAAAAATAAATACTTGGTTTATGATCAAAGAAATCTTAAATATCAAATTGAAGTATACTATATTTTCCAAAGCATATATGTCAAATATGAGGCAGGCTTGTTTGTACACACAAATCAGCCTAGTGTGCCTTCTATAAAAGATTAAATTTTCTCTCATTTGAGTTCAAACTTGTTGATTTAATGTTACACATAGATGTAGGTTTCTTGCTAATGATATTGTTGTGAATGCATAAAGGTTAAATAAAGTTATCTTGAGCTTGGAGTTAAGTGCAGGGTTCTGGCCCTGCACTTCTGATTGGCTGTTAATGGCAGGATCGGATTGGCCCGTTCAGGGGAATCTGATTGGCCATTAACAGAGCATTCGTATTGGTTAACGGAGCAAGCGCTCCTGGGTTGTTATTGGTTAAAATAGTTATTGGGTTGCCTATATAAGGAAGGCTATCGCAGCCGTCCAGTTCGAGCTGTCACCATGTAAATAAAGAGTTGAAGTTCACCGTTTCACCGGCTCGTCTCCATTCTTTCTCGCCCATGCTTCAAATTTAACATTGGCGACGAAGGTGGGATGTGGAGATGGCAGAGCTGACTGAAACAAGGAGAAGAAGCCGAGCACGTGACTGACAATGCACAACGCCGGAACCATGTCCAGCGGCGTCATACCACCCGCTCTGTTCGACCCAGCACAACAGGACTGGTAGTCCTACATGGATCGTTTCCAAATGTTTTTGGAAACTAACAATTTGAAGGATGCCACAACTGGGAAGAAACGGGTGGTATTCCTAACGCATTGCGGACCAACTGTATTTAAGATGGCTCAAGCACTAGCCAAGTCAGCTGAAGTGAAGGCTATGGACTGGGACGTCCTCGAACCTCTACTAAGAGCTCATTACGCACCGACTGTGCCCACACTCATAAGACGGCACGAGTTCTACCAAAGGAACCAGTGAAAAGGAGAAAGCGTTGCCGATTTCATTGCAGACCTCCGCAACCTGGGAGGCCTTTGCGGGTTTGCCAACCTGGAAGAGGCGTTGAGAGATAGAATAGTCCTGGGATTAGATGCACCAAGCATGCAAAGCAAGCTGATGGCGAAAGGCGACATCAGCCTTGCCGATGCCATCGCTGATGCTACTGCAGCAGAAGCAACCAGGAAGTCAGCAGCCCAACTCCGCCGCAACTGCACTCCGACACACCAACCGACAGGCGACATTTTATCCAAGTCGGAAGGACTGCCTTCGACGACCCACCATGAGGACCTCTCTTCGTCGTCAGACAGTGACAAAGAAGAGGTCCATTGACTACGGTCCGATCGGGACCACTACCCGAAGTCCCTATACCCCTGCGCCGGCTGCGGGGCCAACCATTCCAGGTCCAAATGCAAATTCCGCGACGCACTCTGCCATGAGTGTGGAAAGAAAGGCCACATCGGACGGGTCTGCCGAAGCTCACAGAGAACCGGCCTGGCCTCAAAGGGGGCTAACTATTGCCAATCGACAGGAAACCGTCCTGTAAGGCGAGAACCAGTAAACCACTCCTATAGAAACCAAATCTTGAATCGCCCTACGAAGCGAGAAGAGGCTCACCAAACTATCACTATCGGTCACGCCTCTTCCTTGGATGCCAAGAAAATCCGAATTACAGTGGCCATCGAAAATCAGCCTTGCCAAATGGAAGTCGACTCGGGATTGTCTCTCTCGATGGTTTCCTGGAGGACCCTCAAACAACTCATCTCTACACTCCGGCGCCAAGATCTCCATTTCCAAAGACTTATCCTTAAAGACTTATCCTTAAAGACTTATTCTTAAAGACTATCAAGGGAATTGGATTCCAGTCGTTGGATCCAGCCGAGTCCGGGTCTCATTCAAGAACCGCACGGCGTACTTACCTCTGACGGTGATCGACAAAGATCGGCTGAGCCTACTCGGCCTCCAATGGTTTGCGCCACTTGGCATTGAAGTGGTAGGCATTAACCGAATCAGCGGCAGTGACTGGGAGGAGGACCTCGTACATGAATTCAGAGACGTCTTCGCGGAAAAACTAGGCGAGTACAAGGGGACCCCGATATCGTTCAGCCTTAATCCAAAAATAGCTCCCATCCGCCTTAAGCCCCGTCGAGTTCCGTTCGCTTTAAAGCCGAAAATCGACGAACAGCTCGATAAGTTAATAGCTCAAGGGGTGCTAGAGCCAACCGATCACTCTCCTTGGGAGACCCCAATCGTAACACCAATTAAGCCGGATGGTTCGATTAGAATTTGTGGGGACTACCTGGCCACTCTGAACCACGCCCTACAGCAAAACGCATATCCGGTGCCGGTGGTGCAGCACCTCCTCCATTCCCTGGGGGGTGAAAAAGTCTTCGCTAAATTAGACTTAGCTCAAGCATATCAGCAACTACCTGTTGATGAAAAGACGGCACAGGCACAGACGATTGTAATGGACCGAGGTGCCTTTAAATGCACCCGACTCCAGTTCGGAGTCAGTGTAGCCCCGGGGATCTTTCAGAGCCTTATGGAAAGGCTCCTACAAGGGATTAAAGGTGTGGTCCCCTACTTTGACGATGTATTAATTGCTGCACCCACCACGAAAATCTTACGGGATCGTTTGAAATTAGTTCTACAAAAATTCCAAGATGCCGGTCTTAAAGTAAAAAAGAACAAGTGTAAACTGTGTACAGATCGTGTCAAATTTTTAGGGTATTTAATTGACAGTCAGGGTATTTATCCTACCGACAGTAAATTAAGAGCAATAAAAAACACTACCATACCTCGGAACAAGGCCGATCTTCAGGCGTTCCTTGGCCTTATCAACTTTTATAAAGTATTTCTACCATACAAAGCAACTGTCGCTGAACCTTTACATCGTTTACTGGAAAAAAAAGCAATTTGGGTTTGGGGTCATAGAGAAGAACTGGCATTCCATAACGTAAAAAAACTACTGACTTCTGACGCTGTACTCATGCAGTGCAATGAGACTTTGCCATTAAACATCACATGCGATGCTTCGCCTTTCGGAGTGGCCGCCATTTTGAGCCATGTACTGCCTAATGGTAGCGAGGCCCCTGTTGCATATTTTTCAGAGATGCTTTCAAAAACCAAGCGAAACTATAGCCAAATCGATAAAGAAGCCCTTGCGATTGTGTCTGCCATTAAAAGATTTCACTAATATGTATATGGCCAGGTTTTTCCTATTGTGACTGACCACAAACCATTGCTGGGGATAATAGCTGGAGATAAACCGACTCCCTACATATTATCCCCCAGGATGACTCGCTGGTCGGAATTCTTGGCTGCTTATAATTATCGGCTGCAATACCGCCCGGGGAAAGCCATTCCCCACGCCGACACATTGAGCCGAGCACCACTTCCAGAGACTCTCGACGACCCAGTGCCAACTGTAACCACGTTACAGATCGAGACACTCCACACACCACCATTAACTGCCCGAGATATCATGAGAGAAACAAGACGTGACCCCAACCTTAGCGTGAGTCCTCAGTTGGTTGGAACGTGGATGGCCATTGGACCAGATACCAGATGACTTCGCACCATTCAAAACTCGACAAACAGAGTTATTCTCTCAAAAGGGCTGTATCATCTGGGTTGATAGAGTCGTTATCCCAGAGCGACTCCAACCAGCAGTACTGAGAACCTTGCACGATGACCACCCCGGTATCGTGTNCCGAATGGGAGACACCACGGGGACCCTGGTCCCGTATTCACCTGGACTTTGCTGGGCTGACCAAAGGCCACACCTTTTTACTAACCGTCGACGCCTACTCGAATTGGCTCGAGATTCACCGCATGACGAACACGACTACAGAAGCGGTCATCAAGAGATTGGACAGACTGTTTGCAACCCACGGATTACCAGATGTTCTGGTATCCGACAACGGGCCCCAATTTACCGCGCTGTCTTTTGAGCAGTACCTGGCTGACCGCGGTATCCGACATGCGCTCACTTCGCCTGCGCACCCGGCAACCAATGGCAGGGCTGAGCGCATGGTCCAATTCATTAAGAAACTTTGCAGAAATTAGAATACGATGACATCGATGAGAAAATCAACCGAATCCTTTTTCTACAGCACATCACACCTCACAGCGTCACCAACAAAACTCCCGCCGAACTGCTTATGGGACGAAAGCTCCGCTCCCACCTCGACCGGTTACACCCAGCTTATGAACTGGAAAAACCACTCGGATCCAGCGGCCGATGCCGTACCTTCCAGGTAGGCGATTTGGTGTACGCTAAAAACCTATCGGGTGACCTTCTGTGGGTAGAAGCGACAGTAATCCAAGTAACCGGCCCAAGATCCTACCTTGTACAGTGCCCTGACGATAGACTATAGAAGCGTCATATCGATCAATTACGATCACGGCTCCGGTCAGGCACTTCTGAACTCCCTTATGACCAAACTGGGGGGGGGGGAGATACAGAAGAAGACGAATTTCAACTAGAGGAAAACCCGTTCGAAGGGAACGATAGCGGAATAGAAACACGGGAACTGGAACCAGGGATGGGAGTAAGTCCACCTCAGGGAGTTGCCGAAAATATTGGTGACAACGGAAACGCGAACTCTGAACCAGAGGCAACCCCTTCGCCAAACAACGATCTACCTCAGCAAGATTACAGCCAAATGCAACACGCGCAGCGAAAATCAAACAGACTAATAAAGCCACCGCCCTACCTTCAGGTCTATTTGACTGCACCCTGTAAACAGAAGCCAGGGGGAAGAGGTGTGAATGCATAAGGTTTAATAAAGTTATCTTGAGCTTGGAGTCAAGTGCAGGGTTCTGGCCCTGCACTTCTGATTGGCTGTTAATGGCAGGATCGGATTGGCCCGTTCAGGGGAATCTGATTGGCCATTAACAGAGCATTCGTATTGGTTAACGGAGCTAGCACTCCTGGGTTGTTATTTATTAAAATAGTTATTGGGTTGCCTATATAAGGAAGGCTATCGCAGCCGTCCAGTTCAAGCTGTCACCATGTAAATAAAGAGTTGAAGTTCACCGTTTCACCGGCTCCTCTCCATTGTTTCTCGCCCATGCTTCAAATTTAACAGATATGAAATTGTTTGTTGGTACCTTTTTCTAGGAGGTTCTTTCAACTGTCTAGTATAGGCAGTAGTTTTGGTATTTCCTGATTAGCACCATAATTCCAAAACAGACCTGATCCTTCTTTTCTAGTCAAATTCATCAACAAGCTGCTACATGCTGCAGTTCCCCTTCCATGTTTAACTGTGAAATAGCCCCACTAACCTATGAAACACAGAACAAATAGAATATGAAAAACAATATAATATATTTGAATCAACATTGACTCCTGTCCTGGCAACTAGTCCCTGTAGGGTGTTTTTTTAACATGATGTCTCATCCCCAGGGTTGAGAGGTTGGCTCCAGGTCATCCAGCTGGTTTCATACCTAAGGTAGGACTAGAAATCACAATCCTTTGGTCTATAGCTTAGAGCCTTAACCACTAAACCAAAGTAGGTCTCTCCAGAGGTGGTATTAAGCAGCTTCTGACCAGTTCTGGAGAACCGGTAACAGAAAATTTGAGTAGTTTGGAGAACCAGCAAGTATCATCTTTGACTGGCCCCTCCCCCATCTATTCTCTGTCTCCTGAGTCCCAGCTGATCAGCTGGGTGTTTTTTGTTTCCCTGCATAGGAGAACGGAGTTGGAAAGCAGGTTAGTGGGGTGAAAAGCGAATGGGATTTTGCAATAACCTTCCTCCTGCAGTGGGTTGGGAATGCAGATTTTGCAGTATCTTTCCCCTGCCATGCCCACCAAGCCGTGCCCACCAAGCCATGCCCACCAAGCCATGCCACACCCACCAAGCCATGCCCACAGAACCGGTAGTAAAAATTATATATGTAACTTAGATGATGCAGAGACATGTCTTCTTCTATATCTACATGCAAAACAGAGGCAAAATGGTAACTTCAACTAAGAAGTACATTTCTTTGAAGATCTAGTTACTTTACATCAGGGGTGTCAAACTCACATCATCATGGCAGTATCACATGATGAATCGGTACTTTTTTCTCTTTGCTAAACCAGGCGTGGGCATGGCCAGTGCATGACACATCTGGCCCGCAGGCCAGGAATTTGACCAGAGGTGAGCTGCACTTATGTTAACAACTGGTTTGCTGGTTGTGAGCATGCACCCACTTTGGGGCTGAAATGCAACTTCAGACAAGCCACTAATCAACTCAGGTAGCTCCAGTGAGTACAGCAGGTGCTGCGCAGAACACAGCTGGGCAGTGTGGGTGGGGGGTGAGCCAGAAAGTTAGTTATATATAGAAAGGCTAGTGCAGGGGTGGGTGAGCAGGCCCAGCCAGTGATCACAACTACCCAAACCGGTCTGACCAGGCAGCAGCCCACCACTTAGTTTGACAGCCCTACTTTATATGAAGAGGATTTAAGGATGTTTCATGCACAAAGAACATGATTTCTTCGAGGAAGAAATGAGTAATCAGAACAAATTAATTTTTCTAGGTGGATAAATATACATCTCTCTCCCCACTAGAATATTTATCACCTGAAGCTGCAATAGCAATGCACTGTTATACCCTTGCATCAGAGGTAGTATTCAGCAGGTTCTGACCAATTCTGGAGAACCAGTAGTGGAAATTTTGAGTAGTTCAAAGAACCAGCAAATGCCACCTCTGACTGGAGATTTTACAGTATCCCTCCCCTGCCACACCCACCAAGCCACGCGTACAGAACTGGTAATAAAAAAAATTGAATTCCCCTACTGCCTTGCATTCATCTTGAATTTTGTTTCTAAGTTGCTTTTGCGTATTGCATTTATTGCTAAGTCTATAAATAGATTAATGTGAGTATCAGTGACAGCTGCTGCTCTGAAAAATAAAGGAAAGACAGCATTATTTGCCGTCTGCAATTCCTAGTGAACAGGATATTGGGGTGGTTTATCTCCCTATTAAATCTTCCCTTCTTTTCTGCTTTCTAAGTTTTTAGTGCAGTGGCAGACAAACTTTCAAAAATTCAGAAGGTGATCTTGTTTTACTTTCTTTCCTAAAATTCAATTAAACATAATTCCACAGTAAAAACAACAAGAAAAATTATTTTAGTTGCAAGATGTTACTTTTTATGTATACCAATTCATTCCAGTTTATTAGTTGGAAAATAGAAAATCTACAAATATAGTTGATTGGGAATCATTTTAGAATGAGTAACAATGAAATAGCAATCATACAGAATTAAAATATTATACCTTCATTCCTTCTAGCTGATATGGGTCTAATGCTATTATGTTAGACAGGAAAGGAAAGAAAGAAGAAAAAAAAACCCACAAATTTATAGGCACTGTTTAGTGGAGTTGATAGTAATCCTTCCTAACAAGTGGTGTATATGTGTGTGTGTGTGCATGAAAAGACAGACATCATGATCTCTCAGAGATCGTGATGTCTGTCTCTTCTTTCATAGCTACACCTGGAACTCGTATTTTTAGGATATGTTTTATATATATATTATATATATTTGTATGTATGTATGTATGTATGTATGTATGTATGTATGTATGTATGAATGTATGTATGTGTGTATGTGTGTATGTATGTATGTATATAGGTGGACAAGAAAATCTAAACAATTTCCTAACACACCTAAACAGCGCACACCCCAAAATCAAGTTNAGCCAATGGCTTCCACAAAAGCAAAATCACCAACTTGATCTACAAAAACACACTGAGACATAATAGAGACCCAAAAGATGAACAGACCCATGGAACAGCTGTCCTGCCCTACATAAGAGGCACTACAGACAAAATTAGTAAGATTCTAGATAGACACCACATCGAGACTGCCTTCAAAACAGACAGAAAAATAGCAGCCATCCTCAGGAACCCCAAAGACAAAATTGACCTG
>BHEV01001977.1:0-18548 GCA_004319985.1 Emydocephalus ijimae | reverse complement strand
GAAGAGAAGAGAAGAGAAGAGAAGAGAAGAGAAGAGAAGAGAAGAGAAGAGAAGAGAAGAGAAGAGAAAAGAAGAGAAGAGTTGGAAGGGACCTTGGAGGTCTTCTAATCCAACCCCCATACCATTTTAAATAAATGGTTATCAATCTCTTCTTAAAAACTACCAGTATTAGAGCATTTACAACTTCTGGAGGCAAGTCGTTCCACTGATTGTCCTCACCATCAGGAAATTTCTCCTGAATTCCAAGTTGATTCTCTCCTTGATTGGTTTCCATCCGTTGCTTCTTGTCCTGCCTTCAGGTGCTTTGGAGAATTGCTTGACTCCCTCTTCTTTGGGGCAGCCCCTGAGATATTGGAACACTGCCATCATGTCACCCCCAGTCCTTCTGTTCATCCAACTAGACATACCCAGTTCCAGCAACCGTTCTTTATAAGTTTTAGCCTCCACTCCCCTAATCCTCTTTGTTGCTCTCCTCTGCACTCTTTCTGGAGTCTCAACCTCTTTTTTTACATTGCGGTGACCAAAACTGGATCCATTATTCCAAATGTTGGCCTTACCAAGGCATTGCAGAGGTCTCCATGTAGAGTTAGGAAGAGGAAAGATTGCTTGTAAGGTATTTTGCCCACCAGGTATATATCTGTATGTAACTGTTGTATATAAACCACTGTTAAATGTCTCTGTGTGCTGTGTTTTGCTCCTGGGTTGGCTCATAATAATAGGCATGCTGTAAACACTCTGACATAAACATTATTAACACATCGTGTGATCTTGATTCTATCCCTCTGTTTATGCAGCCTAGGACTGTTTTGGCTTTTTGGGCTGCTGCCACATACGGCTGGCTCATATTTCGGGGATTGTTCACTAGGATTCCAAGATCCCTCTCATAGTTACTACTATTGAGCAAGGTACCACATATACTATACCTGTGCATTTTGTTTCTCCTGCCTAAATGTTTCTTACCTCTGGATTAATTTGTTGGATGATCCTGGAAATTGAAATGAAATCTGGGACTAGAATGCAGTTGCTCTTGATATGATCACAGAGGTCATTTATGTAGAGTATGAAGAGAGTTGGTCTTAGAACACTGCCTTAGGGGACACCACTGTTGACAGGTACAGAATTTGATAGGACGCTCCCAATTTTGACCATTTGTTGTCTGTTTGACAGGAATGCTTCTATCCAGTTATGCAGGTGTCCAGGGGTACCATAAGATTTTAGTTTTAGGAGTAGTTTGTTGTGTACCACTGAATCAAAGGCTTTACAGAAGTCGATGTAGATTACGTCTGTTGCTTTGCCCTGATTGAGTTGTGTAGTCCATGTGTTTTTGCAGTGTAAGAATTGCAGATTACAGGATAGTTTCTTCCTGAAACCAAATTGTTTATCAGAGAGTAGGTTGTTTGTTTATAAGTGGAGGATGATGGATTGGTTAATAATTGATTCCATGACTTTACAGGTGACACAGCATAAAGAGATTGGACTGTAATTTTCAACTAGTCTGGGATCTTCCTTTTTGAAGATGGGGATGACCGTGGCTTGTGACCACAGGTTAGGCAAGGAGCTGGTCCTGAAAGATTTTTCAAAGATTATTCTTAGAGGTTCGGCTATGGCAGTGGATAGCTTTTTAAAGAAGTAGGCACATATTCCATCTCGTTCAATAGATAGAGATGGTTTTAGGTTGCGTAGTGCTTTTTCAACATTGTCTTCTGTAAAATTGATATGTATTAGATCATTGTAGTTGTCTGTGGTTCGACTAGGAAATACTGGACATGATCTATTGCTGTTTCCAAATACTGAGCCAAAGAATGTGTTCAAGAGGTTGGCTCTAATGGTGTTGTCGTTGCAGTCTTTACCATTAGGTCCTATCAGGGGTGGGATGGACCTTGAGTCTTTTAGTTTGTTGTTTACAAAATTGTAAAAAACATGGGTGGAATTGGTGCATAGAAGGTTTTCTTCTTGTTTAATGTGATAATTGGTGTATTCAGTTTTTATCTGGTGGCATAAATTTTTGTACCGGCTTTTGAAGTTGGCAACGTGACCAGATTTGTTTTTCCGCCAAAGTGATTTCTTGTTGGATTGAAGCTTCCTTATTGTTATGGGTAATTTGTTTTTTCTGGTTTTGGAAGTTGTTAATGGTACATATAGTTTGATGACTCTTTTGGCTTCAAGTAAAAATATGTTGTAATGGTCTTCTACAGTATTGCATCCAGAGAATAGAAATTGCCAGTCAAGGGATGAGAGATCATTGTTTATAAGACCATAGTTGCCCTTTTTGAAGTTATAATTGGGGATTCCGTCATTGTGATGATTTTTGTGTGGATGTTTGTTGAGACAAAAGTCAATCATGTTGTGGTCACTGTTGGAAAAGGTTTCTTTAATTTGTATTCTGTAAATTGAATTCAAACTATTGCAGAAGATGAGATCGAGGCAGTTGTTAAGTCTAGTGCTGTTGGTTACTAGTTGTTCTCTTCACTGAAGATGTAAAGCTATTCAACGCCACAGACAATACTGCTACCCTTCAAAAAGATCTTGACTATGTATCAGAATCGTCAAACAAGTGGCAACTTCAAATCTCAACAAATAAATGCTCTGTCCTACATATTGGCAGAAAAAATCAGAAAATAAAATAGAGGCTGAATAGTCAAGACCTTGTCAATGATCCAAACTCTGTCAAGGACCTTGGAATACTCATCTCTAATGATCTAAGTGCTGGAGCCCACTGTAACTACATAGCCAAAAAGGCATTAAGAATTGTTAACCTAATCTTACGTAGCTTTTTCTCTGGTAATATTACACTAATAACTAGAGCATACAAAACATTTGCTAAACCAATACTTGAATACAGCTCATCAGTCTGGAACCCACATTACGTATCTGATATTAGCACAGTTGAGAAAGTCCAGAAATATTTCACAAGAAGAGTTCTCCACTCCTCTACTCGTTGTAGAATACCTTATGCCACCAGACTCGAAATTCTAGACCTAGAAAACCTAAAACTATGCCACCTTCAGTCTGATCTAAGTATAGTATATAAAATCATACAGTACATTGCAATGTCCTCCCTGTCAATGAATACTTCAGCTTCAACCATAACAACACAAGAGCAAACAATAGATACAAACTCAAGGTTAATCGCAACAAACTTGATTGCAGGAAATACGACTGCAGCAACAAGTTGGTCAATGTCTGGAATACTCTACTTGACTCTGTGGTTCTTCCCCAAACCCCAAAAACTTTAACCTTAGACTGTCTACTATTGACCTCATCCCTTTCCTAAGAGGTCTGTAGGGGGTGTGCATAAGCGCACCAACGTGCCTACTGTCCCGGTCCTATTGTTTCTTTTATTTTTATTTTTTATTTTTCTTATATGTATCCGTGTATTCATAACTATGTTTTTACTTATATCTATTATTCTGTAAGCAATTAACAAAAATAAATAAATAAATAAATCCTTAGCTTTGTTTCCTTGGCTTTCTATCGTATTCTCAAGAGTCTTCCCGAACATCAAAATTCAAACCTGTCACTACTGATAGTCCATATTTTTTCCCGCCTGAAGCGTCTAGAAGCGTCCTTGCCTTAAAATAGGTCTCCTCCAGGGTGAAAAGGAGATGCCCACAGTTCCTGGCCATGCAATCTGGCACCCATCCCTCTCTTTTCTATGGTTGACCATCTGAACAGCAGCTTCCTTGCCTCGCTGCTATCATTGACATTGATTGCATAACAATTAACTCCACTCACGGGTGAAGAGCGATCAGAAAGAGGAGGGGGGGGTGATAATTCAAGAGGGGCATCGTTCCATCCCCCTTAATTATTCCGCCTCCTCTCCTCCTCGCTCGGGAAGACAAATGTCGTTGTTGAGATTAGCTGCGGTGCCCCTTTACGCCTTCCTGTTCGTTCCCCCACACGCACACCAGGGCCAGGATGTTAATGGGGCTGGGGTTCCAATGGGTTTTTCCTGGATGCTCAGTTGCCTCCGTTGGTTTTTATCAGCGTGTTCTTCAAAAGACCACCTTACAGGTAGGCAGGGACCACAAACCCCAGGCTTCCCGGCTGTTTGACTGAGAATTCCAAGAACAAGCTTAATTGAGAGGGATTCCCCAGTGGAATGGCTGACCTTCAGAAGCTGTCCATCATCGGAGGCTTTTAAGGAAAGACTCAACAGCCACTTGTCTGGAATGGTACAGGGTTTCCCATTGGAGCAGGGGGTTGGACTAGAAGATCTCCCAGGTCCCTTCTAGCTCTGTTATTCTGTTAGTCTGCCTCCCGCTTGAAGTGGGGTTGGACTAGAAGACATCCCAGGTGTCAGGATTTCAAGTAATAGATCCATATCAAGCAAAACTCCAAGGCAGGTGGATTCCTCAAAGAATAGCTTTTATTGGAAATATCAGATTGGCACAGATCGGGTGAAAACCGACTCTGAAGATTCCCATGGTTTTTCACCCAATTAAAAGTAAAAGTTTTTCACTTTTTTGAAACAATTAGTCACTAAGTCCAATACAATCTTCTTCCTCTTCCTCCTCTTCTTCCTCTTCTCCTCCTTGTTCTCTTCCTTCTCCTCCTCCTTCCTTCCTTCTCCTTTTCCTCTTTTTCCTCCTCCTCCTTCTCCTCCTTCTCTTCCTTCTTCTACTCTTCCTCCTCCTTCTTCTCTTCCTTCTTCTTCTCTTCCTTCTTCTCCTCCTCCTTGTCTTCCTCCTTCTTCCCTTCTCCTCCTTTTCATCCTTCTTCTCCTTCTCTTCCTCTTGCTCCTCCTCCTCCTCCTCCTTCTTCTTATCTTCCTCCTCCTCCTCCCCTCCTTCTCTTCCTTCTTCTCCTTCTCTTCCTCCTCCTCCTCCTTCTTCTTATCTTCCTTCTCCTCCTCCTCCTCCTCCTTCTTATCTTCCTTCTCCTCCTCCCCCTCCTTCTCTTCCTTCTTCTCCTTCTCTTCCTCTTCTTCCTCCTCCTCCTCCTCCTCCTTCTTCTTATCTTTCTTCTCCTCCTCCTCCTCCTTCTTCTTATCTTCCTTCTCCTCCTCCCCCTCCTTCTCTTCCTTATTCTCCTTCTCTTCCTCTTCTTCTTCCTCCTCCTCCTTCTAGAAAATGAAAGCAGGGCCACAGTCTATTTCTTCAATTGTAGCAAACGGCTGTTCTGATGAAAAAACAAAAGTATCTTTCCGGGAAGAAAATGAATATGTCAGATAGAATCAAAATCTCCTGGGCTTTGAACAAAGCGTCGCTTTAACAATAAGGGTTTCCCATCTTCCTAAATGTTGCCTGATTCTCCCAACATCAAAGTTTTTACTAATATCTCATGGGCTGCTCCGTATCCCACTAGCACAGTGATGGAGAACGTATGACTCCCATGCCAAAGCTGACATGTGACTGGAAGGATGCCCAAAATGGTTGAATGGCTGCAAAAGTTGATGGCTAAATTGATTGCTCTGATTAAAGAAAAGAATATAATGACTGGTAGCCCTCAACTTAAAACAGTTCATTTAGTAACCGTTCAAAGTTACAACAGCCCTGAAAAAAGTGACTTATGGCCGTTTTTCACACTTACGACCATTGCAGCATCCCTGTGGTCACGTGATCAAAATTTGGATGTTTGGCAATTGGTTCTTATTTATGACGGTTGCAATATCCCGGGGTCACATGATCCCCTTTTGCGACCTTCTGATAAGCAAAGTCAATGGTGAAGCCAGAGTCACTTGATGACTGTGTTGCTCACTTAACAACATTGGCAAGGGAGGTCGTAAAATGGGCCACAATTCACTTAACAGATGTCTCACTTAGCAACAGAAATGTTGGGCTCAATTGTGATCATACGCTGGGGATTACCTGTAATAGAAAAATAATGAAATTTGATTTTGGGTTTTGCTGATTATATAGGTAGTTGTTAATATATACTAGAAATGGCTAGTATATATTATGTAAAAGGAAAAAAGGTTGAGGTTGTATGTTATTATCTTATTCTACAGCACCAAAAAGAGTCAAAAATTGATGCTTTTCTTATTCTTCTCACCTTTATCCCACCCTTTTTTCATCTTTTCCTGTTCCTCCTTATTTTCT
The DNA here is from genome assembly GCA_004319985.1 of Emydocephalus ijimae. NCBI lineage: Eukaryota > Metazoa > Chordata > Lepidosauria > Squamata > Elapidae > Emydocephalus > Emydocephalus ijimae. The sequence continues at coordinate 12,507 of BHEV01001977.1, read as the reverse complement.
CATTGCTTTCATTTTTCTTTGTATCCCTGTATTTTATATTTTGATTTTAAAAACCTCCTTTTTTATAATCTTGTAATCCCTTAATTCAGTGTAGAGTTAGAGTGGCTGGATGAAGCTGAGAGTTTACTGGCCGGATGCCCTTCCTGACAACATGCAGGGTTCCCAGCAGATATTTTCATTTTGTACCCAGAGAGAAAAATATCTGCCACTACATAGGATTGAACTCTGATGACCCAGGGTGGGGATACAAAACAAACACAGTCACAAAAACCTGGTGAAGCCTCTTTTATTCCTTCATTTTGCTTCCAAGCTCCAAATATCCTTGACAGAAGACAAAAAACTCCCACAAAAGCAGTTACAAAAAGGAGGGAAAAAAGCAACACAAACCAGGCAAGATAAGGGATGGAGGATGTCCACAGATGATAGAACACACACTGGGAAGGACACCAAGCTCAGAGAGGAACCATAAACTAGAGATATTTCCATGCTTTGTTTCCAGCACTCGCCAGTACATATGTCTGTCCTCTTATTCAGTTGTCACAGCTGCAGCCCATGAAGAGGATCAAGGCCCTCTCCTCCTGTGTAGACCACATCTCTCCCTTATCCTCTCCTCCCTGCATGCCCTAGGGTGGAGAGGGGATGGGCCTGGGTCCTCCTCTGACTGCCCAGCCGGCCTCTGCCCTTCCCCAGCCTCCTCCCCAACCTCCGGAACCCCACTTCCACTCCCTGTCGGCTGCTCCTCCTCTGACTCAGAGTCAATCTCCACCAGGGGCATGACATGAACTCTCAACTTTCTAAATGGGAGGTGAGTGTCTTTACTACTAGGCCACCATACTACTTGTATTTCATATTTTGATAATATAATATGATGGAATGGAAAGGATGTTTAGATGGAATAGAGTGGTATTGCATTGTATTATATAATATATGATTCTATTCTATTCTATTATTTATATATTCTATTCTATGAATGAATGCCAGCATTCACCACTATTCAACAACAACTATTGATAAAAGAGAATATTGTCAGGTACAAAGAATCGGGATCATCCATTAAATTGCAGCATGGAAGCCTCCGCACAACAATCTAATCAACTAAAGTTCGACGCTAAATTGGTGCTAAGGATCAATGAAATACAGGAGAGAATTGGACTTGGAGCACTTATGGGAATGCAATGACTCTAAACTGATGATGCATTTAACTCCACCACTCATCTCTGCTTACTCTTCTCCTACATATATTTCTAATTCAGCGTTGAACTGTGGGGTTCTTAATGCTCTCTGAGCTAGGTTGTTTTCTTGCCGACATTTCATCATCAGTGCTACAGGTAGTCCTTGACTAATGACCACAACTGAGCCCCAAATTTTTTTTTAAACAAGACAGTTATTAAGCAAGTTTTGCCCCCATGGCATGACCTTCCTTGCCGCAGTTAATACCATAGTTGCAAAAGAAAGCAAGGACCAGTTAAAACTACAAGAGACACAGAAGACACAGACCATTTTTGGTAGAAATTGAGGGGAAATTGTTTTGGATTCATAGTGATAAATTTAGCTGTAGAACTGAAATGAAACTTAAGTACTAGTGTCCAACAGAAATTGCTGAAGTCATAAATTGTGTGAGAATTCTAAAACATAATAAGGCTGTTGCTGCAGCCACTGCTTGCATAATTGGAACAATGTACCCGTATGCGTATGATTTGCTTACAGCAGTATTTCTCGCACTTGGCAACTTTAAGATGTGTGGACTTAGTTCAAATCCACACATTCTAAAGTTGCCAAAGTCAAGGAACACTGGCTTTAAGGGACACATGAACCCCTCCACGGTTTACTATTTCATTGTTCCTTGACTGGGATATTGCTTTCGGCTTTGTTTGTCTGGTGTTAATCCCTGCTTATCTGAACGTTGGCTGCTGGAGAGGCTTGTTCTGCTCTTTTTGTTTCCTTTTTAGCTTTTGTGATTGTCTCTTTAGAAAGGTATGTAGATGTTGTTTATCTATGTGTGCCAGTTGATGGCTGATTTGTCTGAGTGCCGGGCTTCCAGGAATTGTAATTGTAGCATATTCGGAATTTGTCTTGGTTTAGGATACTCACAGTTTGTCATTGTCTACCGATTCAGTCTGCTTAAAGATTTCATTTGCCCCCATTTGAGCCTGTCCCCATCTTTGTAAATTTAGTAGAAGAGCCCACTGTTAGTAGCAACCTGAAGCCAGAAACTCACTTAATTGTCAGGAGTTTGTTTGCTACCTTTCTGGGGGAAAAAACACATGATGATTAATGGGTGGGGACTTCCCCACTTTAGGCCTCCACCCCCAGGTTGCTGCAGGAGATATAAGGTTTGCCCCCCAAAAAAATTTCTCCTCCTCCTGACCTTTGAATCCTGGACTTTGCAATTTTATGGGGCCAAAAAGAAGATGGTTTCCACCATGTGCCCCAGGAGCTGAAAAATTAGACTGACTAGGAGAAAATGAGTTTTCATTTATCTTGTGATGATGCATGAGGTTACATGAAGACAAATAGCCATTTCGGGGTCTTCCTTTATCATTGTCAGAGCAATTAATAGGAGGTGGCCTTGGTTGCCATGTTGGTGCTAAAGAGATGCTCCCTCTTACCACCCTACCCCGGGACATCATGGAGGATGAGAAGGAGGAGGAGGAGGAAGGGAAGGAGGAATAGAGTAGAGTAGAGTAGAGTAAAGTAGAGTAGAGTAGCGTAGCACAGAATAAAATAGAATTCTCTATTGGCCAGGTGTGATTGGACATACAAGGAAGTTGTCTTGGTGCAAATACTCTCAGTATACATAGAAGAAAAAATAATTCGTCAAGAGTCAAGAATCATAAGGTACAACATTTAATGATAGTCATAAGCAATCAAATCAAATCATACAATAAGCAATCAAATCATACTAGGAAACAGTCCATATAAATCGTAAGGATACAGGCAACAAAGTTACAGTCATACAGTCACAAGTGATTGGTGATAAGGAGTAATAGTAATGCAGACTTAGTAAATAGTTGGACAGTGTTGAGAGAATTATTTGTTTAGCAGAGTGATGGCATTCAGGAAAAAACTGTTCTTGTGTCTAGTTGTTCTGGTGTGCAGTGCTCTATAGCGTCGTTTTGAGGGAAGGAGTTGAAACAGTTTATGTCTGGGATGTGAGGGGTCTGTAAATATTTTCACAGCCCTCTTTTTGATTCGTGCAGTATACAGGTCCTCAATTGAAGGCAGGTGGGTAGTAATTGTTTTTTCTGCAGTTCTAATTATCCTCTGAAGTTTGTGTCTGTCCTGTTGGGTTGCAGAACGAAACCAGACAGTTATAGAGGTGCAGATGACAGACTCAATAATTCCTCTGTAGGAGGAAAAGAAGGAAGAGAAGAAGAGGTAGAGGTGGTGGAGGTGGTGTCCATTTTTCTCCACTCCTGACATTACCAAAACAGGGCTCTATTCCATGTTCAGTAATTCAAAGCACTTTTATATCCTTCATTAATTTTCACTGTTTCATCATAAACAATCAAGTCTGTTATGTCCTGGGCATGGGCGCAAGGAACGGAGACGAGACATCGAACGGTGACTTCAACTCTTTATTGTAAAATAAGAACAGAGCAAATACTCGGGCAGCAGCAGCTCTTTTATAGAGCTGGCTGCTGTCAAAACAACCAATGGTTTGAGTTTACCGCTCTAACAAGCGTCCAATCAGAGAGGCCTGTTAACAGCCAATCAGACTGGCCAGAAACAACCAATCACGACTCGCTATTCGCGGGCCAATGAGAAGTGAAGGATTAAAAGCCTGTTGCAAAGTAAAGCTATTTAGGGTTGTTACTGCTGTGTTGGCTTAGTCCACAACACCCCTCCCCACTAGGTTCCGTCTGAGGGGTGGGGTGACGTATTCTCGTAAATAGGCAGGTCGCTTAACCTGTCTGCTTGACCTGCGCTGTTCCACCAGTTTCTGTCCTGGCTCTGGTTCCGGTGGGCTGCTAGCTGGGTTGGATGGTGAAAATTGTGGCCCTGGGCTGCTTTCCCTGCTTATGCCAGTGCTGTCTTCCGGGTTCCCTGGATCTGTTTCAATCGCAGTGCTGTCACGCGGTGAGGCCACTCTCTGGCTCGGTTCTCCTTCTGATGGTGAGTATCCCCTGGTTGGTTGTGTAGACTGTTGGTTTTCGATTGTTATTTCTTCTTTGTCCTCCTCAATGTTCCTCCCCCCCCCCAGCTGGCGATTCCGGGGCTGAGATAGGACTAGGTGCTAATCTGGAATGGAGTTGGTCTATGTGGCGTTTCCACATCTTACCATCTGCAGTTTGTAGGTGATAGGATCGGGGTCCCGTAAGTTGCATTATGGTAGTGGGGACCCACAACGGGTCGCCCGAGAAGTTTTTCGCAAACACGAGGTCACCTTCCTGGAATGCCCGACACTTGCTGGGGGATCCTGGGGGTTGTTCCGGCGTGTAGTTTGGGTGGAGGCGATCGAGATGCGAGCGAAGTTTGCGGCCCATCAGGAGTTCAGCTGGGGTTTTGTTCGTGGTACTGTTTGGGGTTATGTGCTGGAGAAGCATCCGGTTTTTTTTCTGTCGTCAATGTTGCTGTGGTCCATTTTGTGCAAGGTCTTTTTACAAATTGAANGTCTTTTTTACAAATTGAACCATTCGCTCAGCCCTACCATTGGCCACAGGGTGAGCTGGCGATGTTAAGGCATGGCGGATGCCCCAATCTGCCAGGTACTCCTTCGAATGGCAGGGCAGTGAATTGGGGGCCATTATCAGAGACCAGGACATCCGGAAATCCGTGGGTAGCGAANTTCGAGCCAGTTTGAATAGGCATCCACTGTTAGGAGGAAAGTGTGTCCTCTTGTGGGTCCCGCAAAATCAATGTGGATACGGAACCAAGGACCTCAAGGTGTTTCCCACTAGGTTGGGGGAGTTTTTGGAGGAGTAGAGCNNGGGAGAATAGCTCTGTTTGACGATTCTTAAATGACTTGAACGTATCATTGGTTTCGCTGACCGGCCAACCCCGTTCCACCCAGCTGAGGACTTGTGCCAAAACAGGGTCCTTTTTTCTTTCTAAGGCAATGTCTCAAGCGGTCAGCGGCGGCGATTTGAGGGTTTCANTTGCTGCACTTTGCTACCCAGGTCTCTATTTGTTTATCTAACCCAGGCCACCATGCGTAACTCCTGGCCAATGCCTTCATCCACATGATGCCTGGATGTCCATCATGCAACATTTTTAATACCCTATGTTGCAATTTCTCTGGGATTACAACTCTGTCTCCCCACACTATACAGCCTTTTAGGGAGAATAGCTCTGTTTGACGATTCTTAAATGACTTGAACGTATCATTGGTTTCGCTGACCGGCCAACCCCGTTCCACCCAGCTGAGGACTTGTGCCAAAACAGGGTCCTTTTTTCTTTCTAAGGCAATGTCTCAAGCGGTCAGCGGCGGCGATTTGAGGGTTTCAATTTGCAATACGGATAAGGTTGGAGCTGGGTCCTCTATGATGTCTGGTAGTGGGGAGCGGCTCAAAGCGTCAGCGTGGGGAATGGTTTTTCCTGGGCGGTGTTGCAATTGGTAATTGTAGGCGGCTAAAAATTCTGACCAACGTGTCATTCTTGGTGATAAGATATGGGGAGTTGGTTTGTTTCCTAATCTTCCTGTGAACATGTCCTGGAATTCCTGGATGAGAGCTTCTTCCCAGTCATCGCTTCTGGTTTGGTGTATGCCGGCTAGTTCAATCCCGAGTGGGGCGAACCACTGTAACCCTAACAAACTGGGCCGGTCACGATCGACGACAGTCAGGGGAAGCGTCGCGGTGCGGTCCTTGAAGGATACTTGGACGTGGCTGGAACCGACAACTGGAATTCTGTTTCCCTGGTAGTCTTTCAGGATGATTCGTTGCATGCTGAGTCCTGGCGGCAGATGGCAGGGATCAGCTGTTTGAGGGTTTTCCAGGATACCATCGATAGGGATGATCCCGAATCGACTCCCATCACGCACGGTCGATTCTCAATAGTAACCCTTACGCGGATCTTTCTTGCATCGAACGATGAAGCGTGGCTGATAATAATGGTTTGGTGCGCCTCTTCTCATCTCATTGAAGAGGCAGGTGCTCAATTTCTGTAGTAGTAGTGGTTGTTCCATTGGTGGAAGGTCCTGGTTCAGACGATCCTGGTTCTCAGGAGGTTTGCCTGTCTCCCGACGGAGGTTGTTCTCCCTTCGGCTGGGACTGGACTCTCGTTTGCTTCTGCAGACTTTTGTGATGTGGCCTCTTTTTCCGCAAGTACGGCAGAGTGCATCGAGGAATTTGCAGTCCGATCGCGGGTGGTTTGCCCCGCAACCAGCACATTGGCGCAGACGTCTCTGGTTCCTTTGTTCTTGTTCCGAGCGGAGCCGGTTTACCTCCTCTTCCTCACTGTCTGAGGATGACTCGAGGTCTTCGTGGTGGGTGGTGGTAGAGTGCTTCTCAGCGGCGAGTGGGCTATCGTTAGCGAGTTGGCGAAGCGGTGCGTTCGTTCGGTGCATTCGAGCGGCTGACTTCCTGGTTGCTTCTGCGGCAGTAGCGTCGGCAATGACATCTGTAAGGCTGATGTCGCTTTTCCCCATCAGCTTACTCTGCACATGCGGTGCATTTAATCCCAGAACTATGCGGTCTCTTCGGGCTTCCTCTAAGTTTGCAAAACCACAAAGGCCTCCTAGGTTCCGGAGATCGGCTACGAAATTCCCAATGCTCTCGTCCTTCCATTGGTCCCTCTGGTAAAATTGGTGTCTTCGTATCAGTGTAGGTACTGCGGGTGTGTAATGGGCCCGGAAGATTGGGGCGAGGGTATCCCAATCCATGGTCTTCACTTCCGCCGGTTTTGCCAGTGCTTTAGCCATTTTGAAAACGGCAGGGCCGCAATGAGTCAGGAACACCGCTCATTTCTTGCCAGGCATGGCATCTTTTAAATTGTTGGTCTCCAGGAACATCTGGAAGTGATCTATATATGAGTCCCAGTCTTCGGTTGCTGGGTCGAATGGAGCGGGTGGTATGGCGCCGCTGGTCATCTTGCTGTTTGTTGCGTGCGCTCTTCAGCCACGTGCTCTGTCCTGTTCGATGAGTACTTAGTCAGCTCTATCATCTCCGCATCCCATCCTCGTCGCCAGTGTTAGGTCCTGAGCATGGGCGCAAGGAACAGAGACGAGACATCGAACGGTGACTTCAACTCTTTATTGTAAAATAAGAACAGAGCAAATACTCAGGCAGCAGCAGCTCTTTTATAGAGCTGGCTGCTGTCAAAACAACCAATGATTTGAGTTTACCGCTTTCATAAGCGTCCAATCAGAGGAGCCCGTTAACAGCCAATCAGACTGTCCAAAAACGACCAATCACGACTCGCTATTCGCGGGCCAATGAGAAGTGCAGGATTACAAACCTGCTGTAAAGTAAAGCTGTTTAGGGTTGTATCGCTGCGTTGGCTTAGTCCATAACAAAGTCAGTCATGCTTTTTCAGTTTCTATTCATTTCTTGGCTGTTTATACATATGTAGCCTGTCTCCTTTCTATCCCCTGTACTGAGGCATGTGGATGTTCATATATTGTAGCAAGGTGAAGGGATTATTTATTATCTTTTACTGTTTAGATAGATAGATAGATAGATAGATAGATAGATAGATAGATAGATAGATAGATAGATAGATAGATAGATAGATGATGGATAGAGCTTTTGTTCCATCCCACTATCTCCCTTCCAAGGTCACGTGATACCCTTTTGCCACCTTCTGACAAACAAAGTAAATGGAAAAGCCCGATTTCCTTAACAACTGGGATTACTAACTCGTCGACTGCGGCAATTCACTTAACAACGGTGGCGAGAAAGGTGGTAAAATGGGGCAAAGCTTAACAAACATCTCCCTTAACATCAGAAACTGTGGGCCGTAAGTTGCCGCCATAAATCGAGGACTACCTGTAGTGGAAAACCTGATTTCTGTTGATCGGGTGGTGCAAATTCTCCCTTCCCAGCGCAAACCCTGTTTCCCTACTGGGGAGAGGGAGAGAGGGAGGGAGAGAGAGAGAGAGAATCTTGTTTTATGTTGCTTTCCTTTCTTTTTTGTCCTGCCTATCGTCTTTTTTGCCTATATGAAAGAAGCCAGCGCTGCCAATTTAAATACGGTTAAAGTCCCTATCTCTGGCACGCAGGCTGGGGGGAAAGACAATGGTCATTAGAAGATGCCTATCAGCCAAGCCTCGCCTGCAAATTGATGACAGGGGTTCAGAATGGAGCTGCTGGAGTTTGGACCGCCTCTGGATTAGCCCCGGATCAACCAGGATGAGGTGGGAGTCACAAAGGCCTCCTTCCTTGGGATCAATATTAATATTAATTAAGAGCGTTTGTTTGTAAACTGCCTTTTGAACATGTGTTGGGAAGGCTCGAGAGTAAGAGAGGACAGAAGTCGACGAGGAATCCAATTAAAAGCATGTCAAACTATCAAACTGATAACAATGGGTAAGGCTGGGGGCAGAAGGAGAGGGACGGGGAGAAGAGACTCAGCAGATTTCCAAATAAGGTCTTCATGGCGGGACAAGGAGACAAAACTGGGGTGGGGTTTGAGGCCCTGAAACCAAAGTAGAGAAGACCTTGCTTAACAGATAATCAGAGTTGGAAGGAACCTTGTAGGTCATCTAGTCCAACCCCCTGCCCAAGTGAGAGACCCTATACCAGGGGTGGGATTCTACCAGTTCGCACCTATTTGCTACAACCAGTTGTTAACATTCTAAGCAGCGTGGAGAACCGGTTGTTAGAGGAAATTACTGGGCTAATCCTGTAAGGAAGGCAGGAAGGAAACATTCTGGGGTTGCTTACAGAAACTGCCTCTCCGTTAACCCTTATTACATTCTTGGCAGGACTAGACTTCCTGCCTCAGGAACTTCTCTAGAGTTTTTTTCTCCTCCTTTGCTGGTACTTTGCTTGTGTGGAGTGACCATTCAAAGTTATAATGGCACTGAAAAAAGTGACTTATAACCATTTTTCACACATACGACTGTTGGAGCATCCCCACAGTCATGCGAGGCCAGGCGAGGAGATGCATGCCTCGGTGTGAGTGATGTTGAGTTGGCCATGCCCAGCCAATAACATGACCACCAAACCACATCCACCCAGTCACATGACCACCAAGCCACACCCACCAACTAAGCCACACCCACAGAACCGGTTGTTAAAAAAATTGAATCCCACCCCTGCCCTGTACCATTTCTGACAGATGGCAGTCCAGTCTCTTCTTGAAAGCTTCCAGTGATGAAGCTCCCACGACTTCTGAGGGCAACCTGTGTTCCATTGGTTGATTGTTCTCATTGAAAATTTCTCCATATTTCCAGGTTGAATCTTTCCTTGATCAGTTTCCATCCATTATTTCTTCTCTGGCCTTCAGGTGCCTTGGAGAATAGCTTGACCCCTTCCTCTCTGGGGCAGCCCCTCAAATATTGGAAGACTGCTATCCTGCTTCCCTTGGTCCTTCTCTTCCCTAGACTAGCTTGCGAAGGCCACTGGTGATGTATTTCCAAGCGGTTCTTGACTTATGACCAGAACAGAGCCCCCCATTTCCCGTGGGTAAGGGGAGACCGTTGTTCAGTGAAGTTCGGTCCCATGTTACCTTATGACCTTTCTTGCCATAGTTGCTAAGGTGAAGCGTTATAGTTGTGAAGTTCATAACACAATGGTGAAATGGACCTGCTTTCCCCGATGATTTTGTTGGTTAGAAGGTCGCAAAAAAGGGGATCACAACCCTGGGACACAACAACCATCATAAACACTGGGAAGCTTTTAAAAAGAGATTGGATGACCCTTTGTCTGGTATAGGGTTTTCTGCCTGGGCAAGGGGTTGGACTAGATGACCTCCAAGGAACCTTCCAACTCATTCTATTCTATTCTATTCTATTCTATTCTATTCTATTCTTTCCCTATTCTATTCTATTCTATTCTATTCCCAATAAGATTTCTATTCTATTCTATTCTATTCTATTCTATTCTATTCTATTCTATTCTATTCTATTCTATTCTATTCTATTCTATTCTATTCTATTCTATTCTATTCTATTCTTTCCCTATTCTATTCTATTCTCAATAAAGATTCCTATTCTATTCTTTCCCTATTCTATTCTATTCTATTCCCAATAAGATTTCTATTCTATTCTATTCTATTCTATTCTATTCTATTCTATTCTATTCTTTCCCTATTCTATTCTATTCCCAATAAAGATTCCTATTCTATTCTTTCCCTATTCTATTCTATTCCCAATAAGATTTCTATTCTATTCTATTCTATTCTATTCTATTCTATTCTATTCTATTCTATTCTATTCTATTCTATTCTATTCTAAACTAGCTGGATACCCGTGATTCACTATGAAACTATCTGATTGGGTTTAGTAACTAAATTCACCCATTTTCTGAGTTTCTACAAGGGGCTCAACCAGTGGTGGGATTCAAATTTTTTTACCACTGGTTCTGTGGGTGTGGCTTGGTGGGCGTGGCTTTGTAGGCGTGGCAGGGGAAGGTTACTGAAAAATCTCCATTCCCTCCCCACCCCACTAACCTGCTTTCCAGCTCCATTCTCCTGTGCAGGGCGACAAAAGAAGACCCAGCTGATCAGCTGGGACTCAATGGGAGGCAGAGAAGAGATTGGGGCGGGCCAGTCAGAGGTAGGATTGGGTTCTCCGAACTACTCAAAATTTCCAGTTCTCCAGAACTGGTCAGAATCCCACCTCTGGGTTCAACTAAGCAAAGTGGCTCTTGTCTGCGTGACATGGGGAGAGATGAAAAAGCAGCTAAACCTATGTTACAATGAACCAAATTTTGTTCGTCATACAAACACAGCCGCTCGCTCTTTAACTGACCAGGTTACATGAGTTGTGTGAAGGCAGCCATTGTGTCATTGCAAATGCCTCCTGAGATCCTTTCAGGCTGAATTCTGTAAGATATAAGCAGAGAGTGTTGTATCGCCCACAAAAAGGACTGCTCTCTTCTAGCATTACAGTTGCAACTTCAGATATATCCAAGAGGGACCTCAAGTAGAGTCAGTGGGCTTGTGTTTAAATAGCGCACAACGGAGCATTGTGAGGTTAACTTGCAAATGTGAGTATAATCTTAAACAGATAACACACATCTTCCTTCCTTCTTTCCCTCCCTATCTCCTTCCTCCCTTTCCCCTTAACTGCCTTTCATTTTTCCATCTATCTGTCATACATTTTGTCCCTTTCTTTCTTTCTTTCTTTCTTTCTTTCTTTCTTTCTTTCTTTCTTTCTTTCTTCCTTCCTTCCTTCCTTCCTTCCTTCCTTCCTTCCTTCCTTCCTCTCTATCTCCTTCCTTCCTTTCCTCCCTTCTTCTCCTTTTTCTTCTCCTACCTTCCTCTCTCTGTCCCTCTTTCATTCCTTCCTTCCCCTTCTTCATCTTCTTCCTTCCTCTATGTTCTCCCTCCCTCCCTCCCTTCCTCCATGGTCTTCCTCCCTTTCCCCTTAACTGCCATTCTTTTTTCCATCTTTCTCTCCTATGTTTTGTCTCTCTTTCTTTCTTTTCCTTTCTTTCTTCTTTCTTTCTCTTTCTTTCCTTTCTTCCTTTTCTTCTTCTCCTTTTTCTTCTCCTTCTTTCCTCTCTCTGTTCCTCTCTTTTGTTCCTTCCTTCCTTCCTTGCCTTCCTTCCTCTTCTTCCTTCCTCTCTCTATCTCCTTCCTTCCTTCCTTCCACCCCCCCACTCTACCCCCCCCCCCATTCTTTGGGGTGGCGTGTGGTGATAAAGCTTTAGCTAACATATTCAAATGAATTTGATATTCAATCAATGAAGATTAACTGACCCAAGGTAAGATGGTTTTTACATTCATAAGGAAGTCAAATACGATTATGCAGATGAGGAAATTATACAGAGATGAGCAGAGTATAATATATGATAATTATTTGAAAGGATATACTTACACACTGATTAGCATATCGGAGCAGCCAGACACTGGTAGAAGAATAAATGGATGTAAAGACAAGATTCCGCAAGATGAATAAACTGAACCTAAAAACTTCTTGCTTGCCAAATAACCGGGAGGGGGAAGGGGGACAACAGAAAATATTCTGGTTTGGTATGTTTTCAAGCATCCTGTGATGACCCAGGGCATGGCACAAAGGCAACACAGTCACATAAGTAAGAAAAGTCCTTTTAACACTTTCAACTTTGCCCCCAACGTCCAGTTACCTTCGGATGGAGAAAATAACTCTCCCAAAAATAGTCTTTAAGTGGAGAAAATTCAGTCCGAAAATAAAGTACACACAAATGTAAATAAAAATCCACACAAACCACGCTGCAGCAATTAACTGGACAGGGCAGGATAAGGAATTTCAGACTTCAAAGGCCAACAAAACACACACAGTTGGGAAGATGCCAGATAAGCCTCGACAATAAAAAATAACTCACAATTTGATTCCAACAAGTTGCTGTGTGCAATCTCCCTTTTTAAACACTGTGTTCCCAGCTGCAGCTAATGAAGGGAATCAAGGCCCTTTCCTCC
>BHEV01001975.1:0-35751 GCA_004319985.1 Emydocephalus ijimae | reverse complement strand
GGTGCTTTGCAACAGCAGCAGCGGCACCGGAGGCTCAGGCTCAGCAGCTCCTGGTTTTGCCTTTTCCTTCCCAAGGCAACGCGGGATTGGAGCCATGCGGAGCTGCGCCGGTGGTAGCAACTCCTGATAGCCCCAGCCGGACACCTGAGCGGAGCACGGGCAGAACTGCCTGTTGCTGTTGCCGGAGCACCACCAGGTCGCCTCCTCCAAGCAGCCCGTCCTCCCGCCGGGCTTCCCCTCCACCACGCGGCTCGGGGCCAAGCGTGAGCGCCCATGAGTTAAAAGGAAGCCAAAAGTTGCTGGAAAGCTGCTCGGGTTTCCAAGGCTTCCAGGCTTAAACTTTGCACAGGCAAAGTTTGCAGGCGGGAGCGTCTTCCCGCCGAGGAGCGGGAAGGGTTTCGCCCGGCGGGCGGGCAGGCTGCTTGGAGGAGGCGACCCGGCGGTTCTCCGGGTTGCCCCTCTGCTGCGTGGCTTGGGGCCAGGTGCGAGCGCCCGCGAGGAAAAAGGAAGCCGCAAGTTGCTGGGAAGTTGCTCGGGTGCTGGGAACAGGCTTTTAAAGTGCCGCCCGAGCAGGACCGCCGAGCCAGGAAACGGGGCACCAAGGCAGGGCAAGGCTCCACCAGTAGCGGCCTAGCTTTAGGTGGCTCCAAGCAGCCCACCCACCCGCCGGGCGGAACCCTTCCCGCTCCTCGGCCAGAAGACGCTCCTGCCTGCAAACTTTGCCTTTGTAAAGTTTAAGCCTGGAAGACCCGGAAAAAAAAGGGGGATCGACGGGGACTCACCTTCGGAGAGGTTGCATTCGAAGGTGATTTCGAACTCCCAGCTGAGGCCTTTGCAAAGTTCTTCTTTTCTTTCCTACCCCGAGAGTGCTCCGCACTGTTTTGCAGCTTTGGGGGCCATGCGGCGCAGGGCAATACGCCATGCCCAGCGATTTTTTTTTCAGGGGCGGGCTGGATTGGACAGACCAACGGGCCAGATGTGGCCCGCGGGCCATAGTTTGTCCGCCCCTGCTTTAAATGGTCTCTCAGTCTGGTTCAATAGGCATCACAATCATGGGAAAGGGTGCTGACCTGACAGTTGTGCAGAAAACCATCATTGACACTCTCCATAAGGAGGGAAAGCCTCAAAAGGTGATTGCAAAAGAAGTTGGATGTTCCCAAAGTGTTGTATCAAAGCACATTAATAGAAAGTTATGTGGAAGGGAAAAGTGTGGAAGAAAAAGGTGCACAAGCAGCAGGGATGACCGCAGCCTGGAGAGGATTGTCAGGAAAAGGCCATTCAAAAGTGTTGGGGACTTTCACAAGGAGTGGACTGAGGCTGAAGTCAGTGCATCAAGAGCCACCACACATAGATGGATCCTGGACATGTGCTTCAAATGTCATATTCCTCTTGTCAAGCCACTCCTGAACAACAAACAACGTCAGAAGCAACTTACCTGGGCTAAAGAAAAACAGAACTGGTCTGTTGCTCAGTGGTCCAAAGTCCTCTTTTCTGATGAGAGCAATTTTTGCATCTCATTTGGAAACCAAGGAGCCAGAGCCTGGAGGAAGAATGGAGATGCACACACTGCAAGATGCTTGAAGTCCAGTGTGAAGTTTCCACAGTCTGTGTTGATTTGGGGAGCCATGTCATCTGCTGGTGTTAGTCCGCTGTGCTTCATTAAGTCCAGGCTCAATGCAGCCATCTACCAGGAGATTTTGGAGCACTTCATGCTTTCTTCCACAGATGAGCTTTATGGGGATGCTGACTTCATTTTGCAGCAGGACTTGGCACCTGCCCACACTGCCAAAAGCACCAAAACCTGGTTCAATGACCGTGGAATTACCGTGCTTGATTGGCCAGCAAACTCGCCTGACCTGAACCCCATAGAGAATCTATGGGGCATTGCCAAGAGAAAGATGAGAGACATGAGACCGAACAATGCAGAAGAGCTGAAGGCCGCTATTGAAGCATCCTGGTCTTCCATAACACCTCAGCAGTGCCATAGGCTGATAGCTTCCATGCCATGCCACATTGAGGCAGTAATTGCTGCAAAAGGGGCCCAAATCAAGTACTGAGTAGCCTACATATGAATGCTTATACTTTTCAGAGGTCTGATATTGTTCTATGTACAATCCTTGCTTTATTGATTTGCATGTAATATTCTAATTTTCTGAGATTGTAGATTTGGGATTTTCATGAGCTGTAAGCCATCATCATCACAATTATGACAAGTCATGGCTTGAACTATCTTGCTTTGCATGTAATGAGTCTATCTCATATATTAGTTTTACCTTTTAAGTTGCATTACTGAAATAAATGAACTTTTGCATGATATTCTAATTTTTCAAGTTTTACCTGTGTTATTTTAGCTGGACTTACAACTGATAAGATAGCTTTGAAAGCATTTTATATTTCACATTCAAGAAGTCAGATGCATAAAGCAAGGCCCTTTGGCTTGGATCCTTAAAATAAATAAAATATATGTACTGTACCAAGAGTAATGCACACAGACACACCTGCATATAATGTACATGTTGTGTCTATAATGTAAGTCACACCACTGTCTAAGGAATGAAAAATATATTTCTTGTGCTAGATGTGCAAAATAGACATTTTTAATAGACTGTCAGATTTGGATTACAATAACCTAGATAACTTCTGAGTGGCAACCAAGACACAATTTCCTACCAACTTGTGGTTGCCTGGATTTGTGCAAGCCAGTTTTGGTAGCCCTTCCAATTAACACTTTCTGTCTTCTTCCAATCATAACCCAAAGGCCCACTTCTTGTGTGTACAGTTGATCTAGTTCCATGCCATCTCTACCCACTGCTATTCTTTTGCAAAAGGTTTACCAAAATTGTTCAAACTTTAAAAGTATAAATTAGTAACATGTATCTTCCTCTAATTTGTTTGATTTTGCTAATGCAGAAGTAATTCCCTTTATACACAGTTATTTAAGCAGCTACTTTGATTCCTAAGCAAGAACAAGATATAGTTCATTAAAATTATTGTTTTGTGTCTAAATAGCACAATGCATGGAAGTACAAAGGGGGTAATTATAAAGTAAATACATTGCTAATATTCCATTCTGTTTTCAAATTCATAATAATGAAATAATGTGAGATCCCCCAAAGCAGCATTTTAAATCCTTCAATTCCGAAAAACACTAAAATAGACAAGCTAGCTTAGGAGCTTCTCCTGAAAGCAATAATTATACTCCAATTCATAATACACTTTATAACTGCACACTACTGCATTGTCTTAAGAATCCAGGTTATTTCCCATTGAGATTAATTGTCAAGTTGCATGAGATTAATTATCAAGCTGCGCTAATTTATCTTTGGAACTAAAAGATCTCTTACTGAAAGACAACCTTGGAAGTCTTTTCAGCCAAAGATTAGGCCTCCTCAGGTTTCACCATCTTTTGAATCTTATTGTGAGATCTTTATCCTTCATTTCATTTCAAGTAAATGCAAAAAAATTTTTTTTATATTTTAATGTAAATATTTACAGTCTCCTGTGCTTTTGCCGGTGGGCTATAATAATTCAAACTTAGTGTTGCATATTTGACTGTTCGGATACAATATATTATTGCAAGCAAGAGACTAAAAATCCAAATATATATGTTATCACCATATAAACTAAGCATGTTTAACACATTATTTTATTTATTTCACTAATTTCAATTGGATTTACTTATACATACAGTACTTGAAATCTAGTCCCATCGATATTTATTGGAAATAAATCCCAGTGGGTTCAGTAAGAAGCCAGGTGGTCCTTGACTTAAAACCATACATTTAGTGATCATTCAAAGTTATAACAGCACTGAAAAAAGTGACTTATGACCAGTCCTCATACATATGACTGTTGAGGCAATTGTCATGTGATCAAAAATTGGGCACTTGGGTTTAATTTTTGCATTCTGAAAAATATATTCAGATGATAATTCTCAAAGCAATCAGATGCATGTATCCCTAAGACCTCAGGTTATAGACTACCCTGCATCAGTAAATTGCATGCGTACAATTAATGAGATTACATAATTGGTTTGTATCCCACTGTGTCACATACCATTGATTTATGTAAACTGCTTAAAATCTTATATTGATGTAGCATACACATTTTATAAATAACAACTAAAAAGAACAAAAGAAAACAAAGATAGTGCTGATAGTAATAGCTACCTTGGATGCAATCCAGAGGTGGTATTCAGCAGATTCTGACCAGTTCTGAAGAACTAGTAGCGGAAATTTTGAGTAGTTTAAAGAACTGGCAAATACCACATCTGACTGGCCCCGCCCCCATCGATTCTCTGCCTCCTGAGTCCCAGCTGATTGGATCTTCTTTTGTTGCCCTGCACAGGAGAACGGAGCTGGAAAGCAGGTTAGTGGGATGGGGAGAGAATGAGGATTTTCCCTGGAGTGGAGTGGGAACGGAGATTTTACAGTATCCTTCTCCTGCCACGCCCACCAAGCCACACCCACCAAGCCACACCCACAGAACCGGTAGTAAAAAAAAATTGAATCATACCACTGATGCAATCCCAAAACATTTGGAATACCCCTTGAACACGATTGGCATTGACAAAATCACCATCATTCAATTGCAAAAGTCAGCTTCACTAAGAACAGCTAAACCCTGCAATGATAACACCACCCAACATCCATATCTGCCTCTCCCAGGACTCAATAGCAGGAGAAATGCCAAATCCAGTCTGAACATCTGGCTAATTATATGACAAACCGTAATTAATAAAGATAGATATACGTTCTATATATAGTTGAACAATCATATTACTGTATATATTGTCAGTCAGATGGCATGTCACAGAATTCCAATACATGGGAAGGTCAACAAAGGTTAATATAATTCTTACCCCTCAGACTGGCAATGCCATCTCACAAAAACCCTGGTCAAGTTTTCAGAAAATTGAAGCTTCCTTCACAGGGATGATTTACTGAAACTTCACTCTTATTCAGTTCACTGAAACATTGATTGCCTCCAGGCTTTCGACATTAATCCTGACTCTCTGTGGGTGTTACGAACTAAGCAAACGCTTTAGTTTAAAATCCTAATAGTTTTGTTTCCACAGCAGGCTCGTAATCCTGCACTTCTGATTGGCCCGCGAACAGCAGATTGTGATTGGCCGATTCTGGCTAATCTGATTGGCTGCCAGAGGGTCGCCACTCATTGGCCGCTACCAGCACGGCAAACTCAAACCATTGGTTATTGTGACAGCAGCCAGCTCTATAAAAGGAGCTGCTGCCGCCCAGTATTCCTGCTCTGTTCTGAAGTCACAAATAAAGAGTTGGAGCCACTATTCGATGTCTCGTCTCCATTCCTTGTGCCCATGCCTAGATCTAACACTGGTGACAAGGGTGGGATGCGGAGACGATAGAGCCGATCGAACACTCACCGAACGCTAACAGAGCATGTGGCTAAGAGCGCACCAAAAGCGGCAGAATGACCAGCAGCGCTATACCACCCGCTCCATTTGACCCGGCTAATGAAGACTGGGACTCGTATATGGACTGGTTCCAGATGTTCCTGGAGACCAACAATTTGAAAGATGCTACGCCTGGCAAGAAACGAGCGGTATTTCTGACCCATTGTGGGCCCGCCATTTTTAAAATGGCAAAAGCACTTGCGAAACCCGCAGAAGTCAAGACAATGGACTGGGACAACCTCGCCCCAATCCTATGGGCTCACTACGCACCCATGGTACCAACACTCATCAGGAGACACGAGTTTTACCAGAGGGACCAGCAGGAAGGCGAAAATGTTGGAGACTTCATCGCTGACCTTAGAAACCTAGGGGGACTCTGTGGTTTCGCAAACCTCAAGGAAGCCATGAGAGTTCAAATTGTTCTGGGCCTAAAAGACCCCACGACCCAGAGCAAGATTATGGAGAAGGGAGACATCGGCCTCGCAGATGTCATCGCTGATGCTACTGCAGCAGAAGCAACCAGGAAGTCAGCCGCTCGAATGCGCCGAGCGAACGCACCGCACCGCCAACTCGCCAGTGACACTACACCTTTCTCTGAGAGGCACACAACGACCACCCATCATGAAGACCTCGAATCCTCATCAGAAAGCGAGGAAGAGGAGGTCAACAGACTCAGATCAGAACACGACCAGCGAGACCAGAGGAATCGTAAGCCTTCGAGTCAATGTGCTGGATGCGGGGGAAACCACCCGCGATCAGACTGCAAATTCCTAGATGCACTCTGCCGTTCCTGTGGAAAAAGGGGCCACATCACAAAGGTCTGCAGAAGCAGGTGAGGGTCCAGCCCAATCCAAAGAGAAAACAACTCCCGGCATACAACAGGCACTCCACCAATAAATCGGGACCACCTGAACAACCAATGGAACCAGTACTACAGAAATCGAGCACCCGCCAACTCAGCCAGATGAGAAGAGGCTCATCAAACCATCACCATCGGCCACGCGTCCTCCCTTGATGTGAGGAAAATCCAAGTGAAGGTCACCATTGAGAATAAACCATGTGTCATGGAAGTCGACTCTGGGTCGTCCCTGTCAATGGTCTCCTGGAAAACCTTAAAACAGCTGATCCCTGACATTCGTCGCCAGGACCTCAGTGCTCAAAAAATCATATTAAAAGTCTACCAAGGAAACAGAATTCCCGTTGCCAGTTCCAGCCACGTCCGAGTATCCTTCAAAGACCACACCGCAATTCTACCTCTTACCATCGTCGATCGGGATCGACCCAATTTGCTGGGTCTGCAATGGTTCGCGCCACTAGGAATTGAACTAGCAGGCATCAACCAAACCGGAAGCGATGACTGGGAAGCGGCCCTCGTCCAGGAATTCCAGGACGTTTTCACTGAGAAGCTAGGCAAGTACAAGGGATCCCCCATATCGTTTAATCTCAGCCCTGATGTTGCGCCCATCCGCCTTAAGCCTCGTCGAGTGCCCTTTGCATTCAAACCAAAGATTGATGAACAATTGGACAATTAATAGCCCAGGGCGTGTTGGAACTGATCGATCACGTNCACCCTGAATCACATGCTTCAGCAGAGCGCTTACCCTTTACCTGTGGTCCAACATCTTCTTCATTCCCTGGGAGGTGGGAAAATATTTGCAAAATTGGACCTAGCTCAGGCATACCAGAAGTTGCCCGTAGATGCAGAGACTGCAGAAGCCCAAACTATAGTAACTCATAGAGGTGCATTCAAGTGTAATAGACTCCTATTCGGAGTGAGCGTAGCACCTGGCATCTTCCAAAGTCTGATGGAAAGATTGCTTCAAGGCATAAAAGGGGTCGTGCCCTACTTCGATGATGTCTTAATAGCTGCCCCCAACAAAAGCCTGCTAGAAAAACGACTCAGAATGGTCCTCCAGAAATTTAAAGACGCTGGCCTGAAGGTCAAGAAAGACAAGTGCCAACTTTGTGTTGAGAGGGTTGAATTCCTTGGGTACCTTCTTGATAAACAGAGAATTCACCCTATGGAGAAAAAACTCACGGCAATAAAAAACGCCCCAAGACCTAGGAATAAAACAGATCTCCAAGCCTTCCTGGGACTCATTAACTTTTATAACATCTTCTTGCCCCAGAAGGCGACTGTTGCTGAACCCCTGCATAGGCTCCTCGATAAGAAGGCTTCCTGGGTCTGGAGACATCGCGAAGAGCGAGCTTTTCAGCAAGTAAAAGACCTGTTAACTTCAGATACTGTATTGATTCAATATAACGAGACTTTGCCTTTAACTGTCACCTGCGATGCCTCACCGTTTGGAGTAGGAGCCATCCTGAGCCACGTCCTGCCAAACGGTACTGAGGCACCTATTGCGTTCTCTTCAAAAACTTTGTCTAAAACTGAGAGAAACTATAGCCAACTTGATAAAGAGGCTCTCGCGATTGTGTCTGCGATTAAACGATTCCATTAATATGTACATGAAAGATCTTTCTCCATAATTACCAACCACAAACCATTACTTGGCATTTTAGCGGGAGACAAACCAACTCCCCACATCTTATCACCGAGAATGACACGTTGGTCAGAGTTTCTAGCAACATACGATTACCAATTGATACACCGCCTGGGGAAAGCCATTCCCCATGCTGACGCTTTGAGCCATTCTCCGTTACCAGAAGTCATAGACGACCCAGCTCCAACCCTCGCTATACTACAAATTGAAACTCTTCCTTCACCATCACTGACTGCACAAGACATCGCCTCAGAAACAAGGAAGGATCCTTGTTTGGCACGGGTCCTCAGCTGGGTAGCTGACAACGAACAAAACGACACCTTCAAGCCATTCAAAAACCGGCAGACAGAACTTTTCTCCCAAAAGGGATGCGTCTTGTGGGGAGACAGAGTCGTTATCCCAGAGAGATTACAGCATAAAGTCTTAAAACTATTGCACGATGGCCATCCAGGCATCGTGCGAATGAAGGCGCTAGTGAGGAGCTACGCTTGGTGACCAGGTTTAGATAAGCAAATAGAAACCTGGGTGGCCACTTGCAGCAAATGTCAGAACACTCGTTCATCTCCACCAAAAGCACCACCGACTGAATGGGAAGCACCCCGAGGTCCCTGGTCCCGTATCCACATCGATTTTGCGGGACCTACCAAGGGGCATACATTTCTTATAGCAGTGGATGCCGACTCCAACTGGCTGGAGGTCCACAAAATGAAGAGCACCACCACAGAAGCTGTCGCTAAAAAATTAAATAAACTATTCGCTACACACGGGTTGCCAGATGTCCTAGTTTCGGATAATGGCCCCCAATCCACCGCTCTGGCATTCGAACAGTACCTGGCAGAGCAGGGGATTCACCATGCGTTGACATCGCCAGCTCACCCTGCGGCCGATGGCAGGCCTGAGTGAATGGTCCAATTCGTAGAGAAAACTTTACAAAAGATGGAGCAAGGGGACATCGACGACAAGTTGACCCGGATGCTTCTCCTCCAACATATTACCCCAAACAGCACCACAAACAGAACCCCGGCCGAACTTCTGATGGGCTGAAGACTTTGGTCACATCTTGACCGTTTGCACCCTACCTACACGCCAGAAAAGCCCATGGGGTCCAGCAGCAGGTATCACACCTTCAAGGTAGGTGACCTAGTCTTCGCAAAGAACTTTTCCAGTGACCCATTGTGGGTCCCCGCTACCATAACTCAACTAATGGGTCCACGTTCATACCGTTTACAAACTACTGATGGAAAAATATGGAAGCGCCATATCGACCAACTGAACTCCAGGCTGGCACCTACCCCCGTCATAAACCCTGAACCTCAAACCTGGGGGGGAAGGGAAATCGAGGGGACCGGAGAAGAACTAGCATCGACCCAGCACATGGAAACCAGCAATCAGCACAACCAACCCGGAGATATTCACCTTCTGAAGGAGAGCCGGACCAGACGATCGCCTCACCACAGAGCACTGCGACAGCAGCAAATCCAAGGGATCCGGAGGACAGCCTTAACGGAAGCAGAGATGACAACCCCGAGTCACCCAATGGAGAGGGCGGAACATCTTTGCCAACAAGCGCAGCAAGCAGCCCACCGAGATCAGAGTCAGGGCAAGGACTGGTGGAGCAACGCAGATCAGGTAGAAAGGTGAAATAACCTGCCTACCTGCGAGAATACATCACCCCACCCCTCAGACGGAACCTAGGGGGGAGGAGTGTTACAAACTAAGCTTTAGTTTAAAATCCTAATAGTTTTGTTTCCACAGCAGGCTCGTAATCCTGCACTTCTGATTGGCCCGCGAACAGCAGATTGTGATTGGCCGATTCTGGCTAATCTGATTGGCTGCCAGAGGTTCGCCACTCATTGGCCGCTACCAGCGCGGCAAACTCAAACCATTGGTTATTGTGACAGCAGCCAGCTCTATAAAAGGAGCTGCTGCTGCCCAGTAACTCTGCTCTGTTCTGAAGTCACTAATAAAGAGTTGGAGCCACTATTCGATGTCTCGTCTCCGTTCCTTGCGCCCACGCCCAGATCTAACAGTGGGAAGACTATTTTCACAGGTATGTACAACTTTCACATATGTTGTCTTCCGTGCAAACCATGAGTCTGGGAAGACAGGGTATATGGTCTATGAAGGAAGGGGTGCTTCTTATGGACAGCTGTGCCAAATGTGAGGAATGTTGTGTGACAGGGAGCTGATGTCATCTGAGTGAGGTAAGAGGTGTGTGGCTTAACCAGAATAATCTCTTATTAAAAGAGACACTCCAGAAAATCCTAGTAACTAAACAGAGTAACAAACTCACTTGACACTATGGACAGAAAAAATAGAAAAAGTGTGTGACTTGATGGATTTATACTGGACTCCATCTTTCCTCCAGATGCTGATTACAAGTTATAACTTATAAACCATTCCTGCCTACAATTTTATTCCCATAAAACTCTGTGAAGAATGGTGGCCTGAGGGTGATTGGCCACTCAGGAACAGGAGGGGCATGAATTTGTACCTTCTTGGATCATACACATGAATGATGATCATGACATTCAGGCAATACTCAATCTTGAACGGGTCTGCCAATATTCACCAAAACCACACAGCTTATTTACTGTCACACATCTCCTGTAATAAACACTGCACTTGACAATATCCTTTTGTCACTTAACCAAAGCCCATGGACTTTTAACATTTTAAAATAACAATAACAATTGAAGGAACAATGGGCCATTTTATTTCAGTGTAATGTTAGAATGTAGAAATATGACCTTCTGCGAGCACATTAAAAACAAAAACAGTCCTTTCATTTCACAAAAAGAAGCCCTTGTTGCATCGCTATCTACACAGAGAGGCTTTGAATATGTTTCTGAAGTGCCCTGTATTGTTGTTTCCACAGACCAATGAATTGCAGTTAATTTTTTTTCTGGAGGAAAATTAAGAAAAAGTTGACACTGCTCAGAATTCAACATAAATGCCATCGTTTCAAGATCGGGGAATGAAGCAGTGAGAGAATGCTCCAGATACAATGTGGAAAGTGATTGAAAAAAGAACATTTTCTTCTTTCAATATAGGAGACATTTTACCAAATCATATAAATAATGCCTCTGTATAAAATAACTATTTTTATATCCTTGGCATACTTTGCATGGGGCCACCAGATCTGCAATAACGCAGAACACCTCCAGATAGACATAAAGGGTCACAGCTTTCTATATCTCTTTGCTGCCATCCCAGATTTTCTTCTTAACTATGCAGAAATCGTTACAGATAGTTCTCGACTTACAGCAGTTCATTTAGTGACCATTCAAAATTACAACAGCCCTAAGAAAAGCGACTTGTGCCCGTTTTTCACAACTATGACCGCTGTAGCATCCCCATGGTCATGAGGTCAGAATTCAGGCACTTGGCAACTGATTCATATTTTATAACGGTTGCAGTGTCCCAGGGTCATATAATCAGCTTTTGTGACTTTCCGTCAAGCAAAATCAATAGAGAAGCCAGGTTCACTTAATGACAGTGTTACTATCAACTGCAATGATTCGCTGAACAACTGTGGCAAGAAAAATGGGGCAAAACTCACTTAACAAATGTCTTCACAACATAAATGTTGGGCTCCATTGTGGTAGTAAGTCAAGGACTACCTGAACCACTTCATATTTTAACCAGGTTTATACAACTTAAGTACTTGTTATATATCTCCCTAAATCTTGGGCAGGATTCATATAACCTTCCTCAGGCTGCCACTGGATACGAATGTCTAACAAATGTAATAGATTATGAAATGTGAAAGAAATAATAAGATTGTGTTAATTGTAATTGCAAGTAATTTAAATACAATTTTAGATGTACTTTTTGAAATCCGCCCCACAACAGATCACTTAGCCGCCAATTGTAGCCTTGAGGTTGGGAAAAGTTTGAGGAACACTAATAAATCAGAGTGTGTTCAAAAGGAAAAGTTCAGAGAACACTCTAAATATCTAAGGAGTGTGATGTTAATCAAAACAAAGGCATCTCAATCAAAATAGAAAAATAATTATTAACTCTTTATAATAATGCAAGCTGCCTTCTTAACTGTTAGAATTTCAATGCACACAAAATAATGATCAAGATTAAATAAGATAGCATAACATAGGATGGTATAGGCATACTGTATTTCAGATTTGCAAGATCAACATTGTCCTTTACTAAATTTTGGAAGTCCAACAAACAAGTCCAGATACAAAATTGTGATGCCACAAAGCAGACATGCTCTCTGTGAACACAGGCTCAGCCCAGGATTTTTTGATTGGAATCAAAAGCAAGTTGACACATTATTTCTTACCAAAATCCAGGCCTGTTTTCCCTCTGGCATTATATTTTCAGTTGCATAATCTAAGGAAGAAAACAAAGATTCCTTAAAACTGCAATCCTTGATGCTTTCTGAGCTTGGTTGTTTTCTTGCAGACATTTCATTACCCAAGTAGATAACTTTATCAGTGTTAAAAGGGAGTGGGGTTTGGTTTGCTCTGCAATTTTAAGCCTATGATGTTTATTCATAACTGCTTTATTTAGAGGTCTCACTTCTTTGCAATGTTTTTATGCAAATGTTACTTGGGTAGAATACCTAGTAACGTATTACTTTTATGTTCCCCTGTTTTCTTAGGGTGCTAGCATTGCTCAGATAACCACTTCTGAAAAACCTTGCAATGGAAACTGCAGGGACTTCTTGTCCAGGCAGTTTCTTAAGAATTGAGTACAATATTTCACAAGAAGAGTCCTCCACTCCTCTACTCGCAACAGAATACCCTATGCCTCCAGATTTGAAATTTTAGGCATAGATAACTATGCAAACTGATCATCAATAACTTTTTTCAGCATCATTATAACTTTGAACAGTAAGTCGAGCATACCTGTATGACTTAAAACCCCTTCCCCCTGGAGGTTGTCTGAATAATCCCAAATAGGTAGTGATAATTAGCAGGAAGACAAGTGTCCTCTACTGCAGTGGCCTCCAACCTTTTTTGAACCAGGGACCGGTTTCATGATTATTTATTCTTCCATGGACCGGTACCTGAGTAACGCGAGACTCCACCGCCATCGGGATGGCTCTTCGTTCGAAGCCGCCCCCCCTTTGATGAAACTAAGGCGTGAGCACCCAAACGCCACTTTCCAACTGAAAACCTGGAAGAACTTTCCAACCGAAAACCCGGAAGCAACCGAAAACCCGGAAGCGCCATCGAAACAAGATGGTGGTGCCCAAGCTTTGTGGCCCGGTAAAAAATGATCCACGGACCAGTTCCGGTCCAGGGACTGGTGGTTGGGGACCCCTGCTCTACTGCTTACTTATTTATTATTACTCCTCTTAAGCAGGATTGGAGACTGACACTCAAAAGCAGGGATTTGGGAACAGAGATGGTATTCAGCCAGTTCTGACCAGTTCTGGAGAACCAGTAGCAGAAATTTTGAGTAGTTCAGAGAACTGGCAAATACCGCCTCTGACTGGCCCTGCCCGCATCTAGTCTCTGCCTCCTGAGTCCCAGCTGATCGGCTGGGTCTTCTTTTGTTGCCCTGCACAGGAGAACGGAGCTGGAAAGCAGGTTAATGGGATGAGGAGCGAATGGGGATTTTACTGTATCCTTCCCCTGCCACACCCACCAAGCCATACCCACTAAGCCACACCCACCAAGCCACACCACGCCCACCAAGCCATGCCCACAGAACTGGTAGTAAAAAAATTTGAATCCCACCACTGTTTGGGAAGTATAAAACATAAGATGATAAGCCATGTGTTGGTTGAAGATTTTGAATATTAATGTCAATACATCCAGAGGCATATGGTTAGGGAAAACAGGTAGAGTTTCTTGCAAAAATTATTTTTATGAATTTATCTTTCACAAAAATCTGTCTTTTTGTGCTTTCCTTCCAAGGAGTAAGCAACACATGCCGTTTAAATGTTGCAATCTATAGCAAAAGCCAAGTGATTTACATAGAAAAATAAAACCTTCCATCAATTTAAGAATCTCAATATTTACCTTGGCTGTGTATTGAACGTGTTTATGGACTAATCAATGGGATTTTAATCGATGAATGTAAATTTCCATCAGTGGGACTGAGAATTAAGTTTCTGCTGCTTGATCAATGGTGCCCTATTCATAAGTAGCAAATGCCAATTTTTACTACTTTGCAAATTTCTGTTGTTCAAAATTGCTCTACTATACAAATGCCTATCAGTATATTCAATAATGTTCATATAAAAAAAAATCTATCTATCTAAATGGACACTAGGAGTTGACACTGAGGTATTGGCACACAATCATTCAACAAATCTTTTACACTTAAATACTAATATTTAGTAGCGATTACATCTCCATTTACTAACTTTCCTAATTCTTTTTACTCCATGCTTTAAAAAAATAGATAAAAACTGTTCCTATAATTTTCTACTATGACTCTATTTCATTAGGGTTTAGGCCAGAGGTCTCCAACCTTGGCAACTTTAAGACTTGTGGACTTCAACTCCCAGAATTCCTCAGCCAGCAAAGCCTTTGCAAAAACAGGAGGGCAAAAACAGCCTCCCTGGCTCTGAAGGCTCTCTGGAAGCCGGAAATGGGCCCATTTCCAGCCTTCCTGAACTTCCAGCAGGCTCATTTTTCAGCCTCCCTGAGCCTCCGCACATGTCCCGCACTTACCTGCATCCGAAACAGGCTGAGTGGGGACTCCTAGGATGGGCGGGGCAGGTGGGGCCAGCCAGAAATGGGATTTGAGGGTTCTAACCACAGAATCTTAGCCTGGGGCTCTCCCGAACCGCTGCAAACCCCCAGCAGCCCACCCTGGTTGCAATGTCTTGGGAGGACACGATGACCCTTTGAGACTTTCTGACAAGCAAAATCAATGGAGAAAGCCAGTTTCACTCAACGACCTTGTTAGAAGTTAACAAATGCAGTGAGTCACCAACCAACTGCGGCAAGAAATGTCATAAAATGGGGCAAAATTCATTTAACAACTATCTTGTTTAGTAACAGAAATGTTGGGCTAAGTCAAGGATTACCTGTAAATGAAACTCACCCAAATTTTTGATTAAGATGAAGTGAATTGCGTCAAGTCCCTAGGAAACAAAGTGTGCTTTCTGCATTAGCGCTTGTTAAACTTTTAATTTCTTATGAAGGAATTGATTCCCCCCTACCCCAACTCTGGGGTGCTCAAAAATAGGTCTTCATTCTTGTTATTGCAGATAGGGCATCCGAGTGAGGAGAATTCCTGTGCTTGAGCAGTCTCAGCGAAGTGGAGGATTGTCAAACAAAGCTAGGAATGCATTTTCATGTCTGTTTGGGTGGGTTGGAAGGAGAGACAGGCAGAGAGTGTGGGCAAGCCAGACAAAGGGAAGCATTGGAATAAATACTGGCAGACGTGGATAGGAAGAACATACAAGGTTATCAATTCACCTCACAAAGTGAAGAATATGAATCCCAGAAGGGCTGTTGTGTAGGGCTACTTCACAGAGGAGCTCGTATTGGGTGGAGTACTAGGGAAAGATATCTGTCTGAAGGCCTCTTTTATTTACCTTTGAAAGACGAGGAATCATAATAAAGGAGCGCAAGGCCTGGAAGTCCTCCAAAGTTAACAACTCTTTAAAAGTAGACAGAGCAGGCACATCAGTCAACAAGTCATTGTTTCCCTCTAGTACGCTATACTGTATGGAGTATATTTCTCCCTAAATTATATTCATTCTTCTTAAGTTTGCATCGTACCAGAACAGCGCATGCATAACCCCCCTCTCTCCCTCCCTCTCGTTCTCTTTCCTCTTTTGGAGGAAACCATATACAAGGAGCCTTCCTAAACATTTTGGGGGATTTCGTTTGAATAGAAGGCATTTTTATCATTCTTACTTGGCAACCCTTGACAAAGTGGGTCATTCTTATTTCCACACATAATATAGGCTCAGGCTGTTTGTTCTCCTCTCATCACTACTCTTATCTCCTCCTCCTCCTCCTCCTCCTCCTCAGCTGAGGTGAAAAACTGCCTGCCACTTTGCAGGGAGAGAGAGAACAAAGAAAGTGGGAAACTGCATGTTCCCAATGCCCTCTCTCCTTCCATGGAGGAAAAGGGCTCACTCTTGGATTGCCCGTGCTCCTACCATTTTCCTTTGTGACATGCAGTCTACAGGTTTCTGGGATATGTCACTGGAAGAGATAGCAATGAAACAGTCACAGCTTGGCCAAATTTCAATCTCAATGTGAGTCATGGGTTCCAGAATTTGGACTCATATTGATTCAAAAATTGTTGCTCCACAATGCACACTGCTTTTCCCAGGAACAAGAGTTTTAGGAATATATAGCTAGATCATTGCATGGGAATTTTTTCCTGATTGCTGTCTCTCATGCTTACCTTATCCCCATTTCTTCCAGGAGACTGAGGAACCGACAGGAAGTGCTTTGGAATCTATTAAAAAACTAGTCTATATCTGTGCTTCACTACGAAACTATGTGATTGGGCTTAGTTTTGGGGGAGGAAAATAAGGAGAAAAAATTGTGCCTCTGTCTACCAGCATCCATCGGTATTCATCTGGCTAGCGTCCTGTCAGGGTGTGAGAGAGTTGAGGGCTGTTTGGAAACAGAAACAGTATTTGCTGTGTGATCAAAAAGGAGACAGCAAAGAACCTGGGCGTGACTTAGCTCAACTGTTCTGTACTAAAGCTGCTTGGTGCTTTGAAATTGAAACTCCTCTCCTCTGCTTGTATTTTGCATTTGGAACAGATTTCTTTTCAGTTGGGGCGGGGAGTGGTATCAGTGTGTTTTAATAATAAAATACGAAATACTAATTCTTTGATGGTCATTTTGAAAAATCCTTTCTTAGGATTCTTTTTCGCCTAGAAGCCAAGAGGAACATATGTGCCAAATTTCAAGTTTGCAGGCTTTATGGTTCTGGATATTTTATGATGATGTGTGAGTGGTATTTTGCTTATATATAGAGAGAAAGAGAGATTGAAGTTCCCTATTTGGGGGGGGGGGAGGTTGTAGGATCTTGCATTTACAAACAGGAGAAGCCAGAGAAGAACTGAGGATTGGTTGATTGATTATTTATTAATTAAACTTATATGCCACTCATCTGGTGGTTTGAGGCGACTCAGAGGCTTTACAACCGGGGTGGGATTCAAATTTTTAACAACCGGTTCTGTGGGCATGGCTTAGGTGGTGGGTGTGGCTCGGTGGTCATGTGACTGGGTGGACATGGCTTGGTGGTCATGTTATTGGCTGGGTGTGGCCAACTCAACATCACTTACTTCAAAGCACACATCTCCTCGCCTGGCCTCTCATGACTGTGGGGATGCTGCAACAGTCGTAAGTGTGAAAAATGGTCCTAAGTCACTTTTTTCAGTGCCATTGTAACTTTGAATGGTCACTCCACACAAGCAAAGTACCAGCAAAGGAGGGGAAAAAAACTCCAGAGATGTTCCTGAGACAGGAAGTCTAGTTGTGCCAAGAATGTAATAAGGATTAATGGAGAGACACTTTCTGTAAGCAACACCAGAATGTTTCCTTCTTGTCTTTCTTACAGGATTAGGTCAGTAATTTCTTCTAACAACCGGTTCTCCGAACTGCTTAGAATGTTAACAACCGGTTCTAGCGAATAGGTGCGAACTGGTAGAATCCCACCCCTGCTTACAACGTAATATTGATGATGTTTTTAAAAAGCCCACTTTCTGACACCTATAAGCTTCAGTCGACCCAGTGGAAAGTTTACCCCTGCCAATTAACAAGCTCAGTTCTGTGAATTTAATTACTGTAGCTACGTCTCACTTACTTTGGCCATGTCACTGGAGAAAACAATTAT
The DNA here is from genome assembly GCA_004319985.1 of Emydocephalus ijimae. Classification (NCBI taxonomy): domain Eukaryota; kingdom Metazoa; phylum Chordata; class Lepidosauria; order Squamata; family Elapidae; genus Emydocephalus; species Emydocephalus ijimae. The sequence continues at coordinate 18,027 of BHEV01001975.1, read as the reverse complement.
GTTTGGAAGAGTTAGCGGTAAAAGAAAACCAGTTCGTTAAGAGACCACACAGGTTGGACATTTTCAAAGCAGATATCAACCAGAGCAAAGAAAAGCTCAAAGAAATAGTGAAAGATTGGAAGAAGTGGAGAGACCTGACCCATTGAATCACCAAGAGTCAGACTCCCCTGAACAGATAACATCATCAGCTGATGAGTTTCCTCTGGTGGGCATGATTGCTGCCTGAAATTGAAAAGACTTGCTACATGCTAAAGGCTTTTGCGTCTTAACCTGTCTAGCACATTCCTGCAATTGAAAAACCAGTTTTTCTGATGCTAGAAAAAGTAATTTCATATATATGTAGGTCTAGAAACATTTTTTGAGTTTGGGGGGGGGGGTTGGTAGTTTTTGTCATGGAATGGCAAGATAGCTAAACAGTAAGCATGCCTTCCTTTTTTCACCAGTTCTCCTTTTCTGTTGTCTCTGTCCTTCTTTGCCTGTTCAGATATCTGATAACTCTGCCTAAATAAAACTTACACCTGCACAAGACCTTCTGTAAAAAGGTATGTTTTTCCTCTAACTCTTTCTCCTTCCTCTATCATTTTCTGCCCCTGGCTAATTTTAGATTGTGTAGTCACTGGAGGTACTCGTCCCCTTTTTGTATTATTCGACAAAATAAAAAAAAGTCAACAAAAGTTAGCTTCTTGAACTGAAGGGCAAGATGACATTGACCCTCACCAATATAACATCACAAGAAAACTGACTTCCTTTAATCATCAATATTGTATGACTTTACAAAGTCTGGCTGAGGTAGCACAAGACAGTTGGCACACCATCCACAAGGTGCAATTATCTTTATACTTGAACACAGCAAATTGAAGATGTGGGAATCAAAGATCTCCCAGAATTCCCTAGCCAGCATCCTAGGGAAACCCTGTTTTAATAGATGGGAATGGGAATGGAGAGGGGGCAGTGGTGGGGAAATTTTTTACTACTGATCTGTGGGTGGGGCTTGGTGGGTGTGGCAGGGGAAGGATACTGTAAAATCTCCAGTCAGAGGTGGTATTTGCCGGTTCTCTGAACTACTTAAAATTTCCGCTACGATCCTCCAGAACTGGGCAGAACCTGCTGAAATGCCACCTCTGATAGATGGGCAGTTGTACCTATTGTCTCCCAACTGGGATAGTTTCTCAGAAGGGGAATACAGGTAGTATATAGTCTTGACCAACAACCAGGGGTGGGATTCAAATTTTTAACAACCGGTTCTGTGGGCGTGGCTTAGGTGGTGGACATGGCTTGGTGGTCATGTGACTGGGTGGGCGTGGCTTGGTGGTCATGTTATTGGCTGGGTGTGGCCAACTCAATATCACTCACATCGAGGCACGCATCTCCTCGTCTGGCCTCTCATGACTGTGGGGATGCTGCAACAGTCGTAAGTGTGAAAAATGATCATAAGTCACTTTTTTCAGTGCCACTGTAACTTTGAATGGTCACTCCACACAAACAAAGTACCAGCAAAGGAGGAGAAAAAAAAAACCCAGAGAAGTTCCTGAGACAGGAAGTCTAGTCCTGCCAAAAATGTAATAAGGTTTAACGGAAAGGTAGTCTATGTAAGCAACACCAGAATGTTTCCTTCTTGCCTTCCTTACAGGATTAGGCCAGTAATTTCTTCTAACAACCGGTTCTCTGAACTGCTTAGAATGATAACAACCAGTTCTAGTGAATAGGTGTGAACTGGTAGAATCCCACCCCTGCCTACAACCAAAATTTCTGTTGTTAAGTGAGACATTTGTTAAGTGACTTTTGCCCCATTTTACAACCTTTCTTGCCAACATTAAGTGAATCCCTGCAACTGCTAAGTTATTAATCCAGTTGTTAAGTGAACCTGGCTTCCCCATTGACTTTGCTTGTCAGAAGGTCGCAAAAGGGGATCACATGACCCCTGGGACACAGCAAAGGTCATAAATATGAACCCTATAAACATGCCAAGCAACTGAATTTTGATCACATGATCCTGGGGATGCTGCAAAGGTCGTAACTGAAAAATGATAGTCTCATTTTTCAACTTTGAACAGCCACTAAACAACCTGTTGTAAATGGAGGACTACTTGTATAGAATAAGCTGGCTCCCGAATCGTCGCAAACACTGACCGTAGTATATAGAGCAGTGATGGCTAACCTTTTTGTCCTCGTGTGCCAAAAGCGCGTGCGTGCCTGTACCCATAATGCAATGCGCACACGATCCCCTCGCATGCTGTGTGCCTCTGTGCATATGGGCACATCTCCCGCCCACGCCCTGCCCCTGCGGATGCACAGCAGATACCCAACAATCAGCTGGCTGGCAGGAGGCACATGCACCTGATTTGGGGTAACGGCTCGCGTGCCAGCAGAGATGGCTCTGCGTGCCACTTCCGGCACGCATGCCATAGGTTCACCATCATGGATATAGAGCAATGGATGCATATATAAACAAATAAACTCTCATACATGTCTTACTTCAACAGCCAACCCTCTTCCTTCCTGGAGGTAGAATTTGCCCAGACAATTCCATTTATTCCCCTGAAATAAATGCTGCAACTGAGATTTTTTTTCCTGCCCTCAGTCAAGATGTAATTGAGAGAATGTCACCCGAGGCACTTTGATGGTGGATTGTTCGCTTTGCTGATCCAAACAACTCCTTTTTTGCTCGCCGCACTGCACCACTCTCTCCATCCTGCTTCCTGTTTAGTATGTGCAAACTGTCCAGAGAGCGCATGGATGAAGGAGGGGAAAGGAGAGCCCTGCCTTGGGAAAGAAGGTAAGCGTTTGCCTCTGTTTCCAGCTGCCGTCTCTTCCTTCACTGCTGTTTTTGCAGCTTTGCTCTTATCTACTTGCATTTTGAAGAGGCAGGGACGACTTTCAGATAGCCCGTTTTATGCCTGTGTGCTGTCAAAGAGGCAGGGGACCTTTTCTGCTTGTTCGCTATATATGCTGCAAAACACTGCCTTCCACCACAACCCCTGCAATTGTCTACTTGCCTTTTTGCCACCACATGCTGACCTAACACAATATATTTGATCAAAGTGGCAGGAGAAAGAGACAAGAGTGTAAGTAACCAGCTAAGAATAATTTTTGAAAAGACTTGCAGGTTTCAAGGGGAAACTTGAACTCCGAGACCTGATTCCAAGAAACGTGCGGTTCATCTACAAGGTGTGTATCCAATTTTGACACCCCATGAGTTTCTCGAGAGCTTTGATTGGTCCTCAGCTCCTCCTTTACACTTGTATTAACAGGGATGATGACCGCAAGTGGATCTCTGGGGAGATATAGCGATCTTTGTGAAGGCTTAAGAGTTGAGGGGAGGGGAAATAACCATATTTAGCAACAGAGCAAACAGACTTTGCATACGATGGCTTCAGCTTCAATTTATGGCACTTCCCATTTAAAAACCATTCTCTGTGACTTGGAGCTGATTGCCACTTACAGTAAGCACATTTTTTTCCTCCCTTGCCAAGGCCAAGTTCCTCAACCAGCACTTTATTTATTGCTACTTCTCCTCATTCCTCTCTTTTCTCTGCCCCTTTGTGTATTGGTACCTACTTGCCTACTTTTCCATTACTCTCGCAATGCAAGAATATTGAAAATTTGCCGGAGAGTTGAAGATAGCCATAGATCTGCAGGCTATTCAACCCTGGTCAAGATGGAGCTGTATAGGGCTAACGTGTACAATGGCTTGGTTTACACGTTGCACCAAGTTAGGTGTGGTTTGCTTGGTTTGTGTTTAGCTCATATTGAAGGGAATCCAGCCGTTGTGGTGTGTAAATACTGTTATTTATTGTGGCTTAGCTTATGGAAGGAAACTGAGATTTATTAAATGAATTTTGGCTTAACATGATGTATGAACTGTGTTATTCATGTTTCTAAATGCACACACACAAGCACACACATATATTAAAAAGTCTTTTTTTAAAACAACAACAACCTGCCCATGGGGTCTCATATTTTTGATCGATAGTTACATTAGAAAAGAAGTGGCATTTAAAACATGATGCTGTAATGCTGCTTTCAACCCACACACACACACACTCTCTCTACCACCACACAGACTGTTTTCTCCTCCCTGGCAGACACACTACCCTTTGCAACAGTGGTGGGATTCAAAAAAATTTTTTACTATGAGTTCTGTCAGGCATGGCCTGGTAGGCATGGTGTGTCTTGGTGGGTGTGGCAGGGGAAGGATACTGTAAAATCCCCATTCCCTCCCTACTCCTGGGGGAAGGTTACTGCAAAGTCACACTCCTCCCCCACCTCGCTAACCTGCTTTCCAGCTCCGTTCTCCTGTGCAGGGCAACAAAAGAAGACCCAGCCAATCAGCTGGGACCCAGGAGGCAGAGAATAGATGGGGGTGGGGCCAGTCAGAAGTGGTATTTGCCAGTTCTCCAATTAATCAAAATTTCCGCTACCGGTTCTCCAGAACTGGTCAGAACCTGCTCACCTCTGCTTTGTAGGACCTTTCTGTGAAAATATCAACTGTGCAATTTTCATCAGAATTGTGATGCTGGATCAAAAGCTTCACAAACCTGCTTTTCCTTAAAAATGCAAACAGCAGTGTCAACCAATCCTGTTTTTAAAAAATATGCTATATTTGAACACTGTACCCCACAGTTCAGCACTAACTCTGTTCAATAGTTTCATGTGATTCTGAATACGTATATTGATGGTATGTCAGGAGCTGAAGTGATTCATCAATTTGCATCTCCACAGCACATCCCAGAACAAAATTCTTGGAGCTGAGTTCTGAGAAGTGAAATTCTGCCATGCGCAAACGTATAAAATAAAGGAATACTGAGTGCCACTCAACGAGAATTAGACTATTCTAGTCTAATAAATGTTCAGGAATTAAGACAGCAGCCACAATAAACAATGGAATTGGGATTATTTAAGTACGATACATTTTTTTCAATAGGAGTACAGCCAGCAGTTTTAACCCTGCCAAACAAAATGCTTCGCAAGCAAGCAATTTTTATTGACTTGTGAAAGGGATACAAAATTTTCAACACTTCTGTAATTAAACGATCTGTCCACAACAGCAGTAGCAATAGCACTTAGACTTATATACCACTTTATAGTGCTTCACAGCCCTCTCAAAGCAGTTTACAGAGTTGGCATATTGCCCGCAACAATCTGGGTCCTCATTTTACCCACCTCGGAAGGATGGAAGGCTGAGTCAACCTTGAGCCTGGTGGGATTTGATTTGTCAAATTGCAGTAGGAGTAGCTTGCAGTACTGCACTCTAACCACTGCGCCACCCGAGGCTCCCAAAAGTAACAAAAAATAACAAAAAGAAAGATGGTATCAGAGCTACGCTTATACTCCAAATGTTCATACCACAACTGGTGATCAGATTCAATTGTACCTGCAGTGCAAAGGCCTTTCAAATGTATTGCTTTAAATATGAGAATACCAAAGTGCTATTAGCTTCTTTTTTTTAAGGAACAAGATAAACTGGCATTGTCTATGTGTCAAAATATGCCAGGCCTGATCAGTGGTGGGATTCAATTTTTTTTTACTACAGGTTCTGTGGGCGTGGCTTGGTGGGCGTGGCAGGGGAAGGATACCATAAAATCTCCAGTCAGAGGTGGTATTTGCCAGTTCTCCAAACTACTCAAAATTTCTGCTACCGGTTCTTCAAAACTGGTCAGAACCTGCTGAATACAACCTCTGGGCCTGATTAAACTTGGGAGGAGTATTGCAACTTCAGTTTTTCCTTTGTAGAAATGTGTCTTTGAAGCATTTGGATGTATACTTTCTGGGCTGCAGTCCTATGCACAAAACTCTGAGGATAAGCACCATTGAATTCCATGGGATCTATATTTGAGTAGACACACAAGGATCCCCCAGGATCAAACTGACAAACCTGGAATGGAAGTTAACCACTAATGATACTTTTGTTGTGAATGAAGGTGATTCATGGGAAGTTCTAAGAAAGGCTGAGATAGGACAAAAATTCCTGTGTTAACAAATTGCTTCCAACTGCAGGCATTCAAGTATCTTTGGAGGTCATTGTAAAAATAGAAACCTGGTTTACACTACATACAGCCCACATGTGCTCCCCAATACCCAACCTGCATCAATCCCACACCCAGACATTGTACGCTAAAATTTAGCAGAGCCAATTTTCAAGGGATGGGTGGATATCTATTTTGGAAAAGAGTTCACTTTGAGGATGGTAGCAATTTGATTCCCACAAGTCTGCTCACATTCACATCCTTTTAAGCTCGCCAAATGCACTGATTCTGATCATATTTTGGATATTTGAGAGCTTTCAAAAATGAAAAAAAAATGCTTACATCTCTTCGGGGGATCTCAATCATTTCACTGGATTACCTACTAATAAGTCAGTTGCATCTGCAAGCCCCTTTAAAATTGTCCAGTCTATTAAGTGATTAGATGGCAAAATCCAAATCTAGTACATATATTTTATTTAATTATTTAATGTATTTATTAAATCCAAAGGTAGATCATGGATTTTTAAATAGTGGTAAATGTGGGAATTTTTAAACCAAATTTTGTGTCTATGGTTTGTTGTGGCTTTAATGACTTGACAAAAAGGCTCTGTGTTTTATCTAAATTGGTAATGGGTTGACCTTAATGGTATATTTTTCCAGTGTTTGGCCTTAGATGGGAAGGGAAGAAACAGCCACAAAATGGACAAATCCAATGACTCCACCTTTTTGTCTATTCTATTCCTCTTTATCCTTCCCTACTCTAGTATAGGCATAGTAGAATTAAGGAGGAACCCAACTAAACTACTGTATTCCCCATCCCACCCAATATATTTAAAATGCCCTATTTGTCTCCACAAGAATATGAGGAGGAAGAAAGAAAAGAAAAAATTATGAATGTGAAAAGATAAAAATAAAGAAGGTTGAGCACCTTCAAGTATAATTTTTATATGAGGATATATAAATAATATGTTTTGGTAATGTAAAATAAGGATTTTATTTCTTTCTCAAAATTATGACATGTTTTTCTGGAAGAAAAAGATGAATACTGTGCTATTTAAAGAAATTCAAAATACAAAAAATATAAATGCTTATTGATCACTCATGTAGGTATCATCTCACTGACCAGATGACAATATAAGATTTTGCGTTCCAGTCACATGAAATGATTTGCAGGATTAATTTAATTTGAATTTAGCCAGACTATCAGCCCTCCTAACTGTGCACACACACGTGTGCACATATACATGTACTTAATAATAGTGTGGTGCCAATGTGGGATTGGATGATTTAAAGAAAAAATACAATTAAACAGTCCATTAAATTTTTTCCTTTCTCCTCCATTTTTATTGCTTAATGAAGCAACAATTATTGTTACTATAAATTTTGGACTGTTCTGCTCTCTTCCATAAGAAGTACTGTAAGTGAATGATGATCTGGAAGAGACAGTAGACTAAATATCTGGTTTCAATTAAAATACAAAGTTCTTTCTGTAGCCAAATGGTCACCCTGAACTTACACTTATCTCTACTGAAAAAAATGCACTGATGAAAAATCGTAAGGCCTGGTTTATGGTTGCCTGATTAGGCCAGACAGCTTAGAATCAGGGCTAGACAATTTCAGCGCCTCTTCTAGGAAATTTGGCATCTCTTCAGGCAGAATATCAGCAATTATGAGCAATTCTTTTGAAAAGATGATGAGGCTGGAGGCCATTCATACAGACGTGTAGCTAAACGAGAGAGAAAAACTTACTGAGATAGGCAGGTTAGAACAGATCTAATAAAATAGTCATATTCTCCTGAGAGATTTAGCCCGTGAGCAATTTTATTACATCTGCAGCAATGCCATCTCCTGGTCAGACAGTATTAATTTTTAAAATTAATTTATTGAATTTTTTAAAACAAATTAAAAACAATACAAATATTTTTTTAAAAAGAAATAGGAAAAATAGTGAATGAAAAAAAATAGAAAAGGGGACTTCCGGTTTGAAGGGCTTCGGCGACAGACAGAAATCCACGATCGTGCACGGTTTCTGTCTGGGCTCACCGCTGGAGCGCCCCGAGCCAGCTGGTTTCGGGGCTAAGCCACCCCGTAGAGGTGGTGAAGAGGGGGGAGACTGCCAGCAGGGTTGAGGAGAGCCGCATCTCTCCTCCTCAGCTGGCCATTACTCGCTTTCCCGAAGGCGGTTGCAGCGGTAGTCAGAAATGGCCACCACAAAGGAGAACTTGACTGGAAAACAATGTGCAGGAGGAAGATAAGAATTGAAAGTTTTGACTGACCATGTTAAATTGTAAAAGCAACAACTAAGGTACCCTGGAATTTAAACTTACAAAAAATAACATCCCAAAGAAGAGTCGGAAGCAGCAAAGGAAAGTGAAAAGGTTTGGCTTTTTTTTTTCCTTCTCTCTCCTTCCCTATACTGACAACTGAGACTTAAATAAGAAATCAGAAAAATCCGCTTTGACATCAATAAGCTGAAAATAAAACAAAATGCCAAAGGGATAATAAAGATTTCTGGACATTAAAAACTTTCTTTTTCATAAGCAGGAAGGAAGAGAAAAAGAATAAGGGCAGGATCTGGAAGAGGGAGGAGACTGCCTGGAATTAAAAAGAATCCACAGTAAAACTTCAACAAGACTTCTAAAAGATACATTTTAACTGAAACTTTGCAACTAAATAGTAACCCCAGGAAGAGAAAGTGAAAAAAAAAAAGAGCAAAAAAGAAACAGCTTGCGTGTATTTGGATTATTTGGTGATCTTTGGATTCTTGGTTATTATATTTGAATGACTAAAATCAATCCGGTGGTTGTCTAAAAATTTATACAATGGCACCACTTCTGGATGAATTGAAAATGGAACTTAAAAAGTACAAAGAAGATGCACAAGAAGGGAAGGATTCTTTTGGCTTCGTTTTTCAATTCTTAGAAATTTGGAACGATGAGAAACAACAAGAAACGACTGCAAAACAAGAAGACTGGGACAAAGAAGAAGCCATCTTTAATGAACAAGCAATTTTATGTGGGGAGAAAAAGGAAAGGGGGGAAAGAGAATGGAGAATTTAAGACTTAAAAAAACAACCAAAGAAAAGAAAAATAATTCAAAAAATAAGTATAATACTGGAAAGCAACAGAAAAGGGGAATACAGAAGAGAGAAATAGAGGTAGAGAGACAAGGGGGTAAAAAGGGGAGAGAGAAGAAGAGAGGGAAGAAGGAAAGGAAAAGAAGTTACAAAGGACGGGAGCAAGATTCAGAGAAACAGGACCTATTTAGAGATAATGGGTGAAAATCTAACTGAAAAAGGGATTCTGTAAAGGTACATAAGATTGTATTGTTATATTAGTAATAGAAATAACTTTAGAAAATTGGAAACAACGTATGATTAAAATGAGGGATAAAATAGTTAGTGTAATTTAGTGAAATGTTTGTGAATAAAATAAGTGAAATAAAATAAATGAGAAAATTGAATTAGGAAGGAACGGGAACATTTTAATTAGTTAATGTTTTATAAAATATAAGTGAAGGGGGGGGAAATAACTATGGAAAGCTTATAATTGTTCCCATAGAAGTATATTTAATTGAAAAGTAGTTAAGATTTTAATGAGTATTAATATTAATGATAGAATTGAATTGGAATGGAATGTTGTTTTAATTATATACATTTATATATTTTTTCTTTTTTTAAGAATACAGTATTTTAAGAATGTACCAAGCAGAATCCGAATGGAAGTTATGTATTATATTGAATGTTACAACTTTAGGGAAAAGATATAAAGGCGTCATACTCCAATCAGTAACTACAGGAGAAATTTTGTTTAATGAGAAAAGATAATAGATAATTGAAACAGGACAGAAAAATATATATAAATACAATGATTTGAATTGAGATGAGATAATTAAAATAAAATTGAGAAAATTAAAAGAGGGGAGAAGCTATGCAGAAAATGTAAAATAGTAATAAGATATGGAATAGAATATAAAAATGAGCATGAACCTGAATTTGTGTCTGTACGAAGAAATGTAACCCGGGATTACGCTACTTTCAAAAAAGATGTTTTATTTGTATTTTTTTTCTCTTTGTGAAAACCGAAATAAAATTTACCAAAAAAAATAGAAAAGGGGATAGGGAAAGGAAAGATATAAAGAAGCAATTTTTGATCTTTTTGACATGCATTTATATTTTACCCTTTATATATCATTTAAAAAAAAGATTATATCCCCATACATATCATGAGACCTGGCTGAAAGGTTGACTGGTTCAGGAGCCATCTGGATAATTTGTGCTGGGATATATTTATAAGCATCCTGGCCCAAGCTGGAAGAACATCATTAGTTAATGAAGTCTCCCACAAATCCACATGAAAGTTGTATCTCTGGTGTAAAACTTTTTATTTGTTTGGGTTTTTACATTAAAGAAACTTGAAGGTTCTTTATTCAGTATAGGCCAGAGTTCTTCTTCATGTAACCTAGAGAAAACTGCATCAACTAATTGCATCAGAATAGGAGATGCAGCTAAAGATCCCTAGCTGACTTCAACAGATTTAAATCCCCTGCTTCTCTTAGCCTTGAGCTGAGTAATTGGTCTGTATAAATCTGAACTATATTGCTCTCTGGCAGTGTTTACTATTCCATAAAATAGAGATCCAAATTAAATAACATAAAAATAACATTTGCACACTTTCAACTATTATCACAAGAAATGCAGTTTGTTAGAATGTACCTAAATACTCATAGCTGAGTATTCCAGCCAGTTTTGAAATATTTGGATAATAAGAATCAGATCCATAGTATTTTTTTTGACGCAGAAATCTCATGCCTAAAACTAGTTGTGTGGATTGAAACGTATGTTATTAATGCCTGAAAGAAAGGCCTAAACAGCAAATGTGACATTATGTCTATATGATAGAGCTCAACTGGAACACATGAAAACCACATTTAAATCAGCATCTTCCAGATTAAAAAATAATTGGACCTCTGATATACCAAATATCAATCAGAGGTGGTATTCAGCAAGTTCTGACCAGTTCTGGAGAACCGGTAGTGGAAATTTTGAGTAGTTCAGAGAACAAGAATATCCCACTTCTGACTGCCGCCCCCCCCCCCCCAATCTATTCTCTGCCTCCCGGGTCCCAACTGATCATCTGGGTCTTCTTTTGTTGCCCTACACAGGAGAACGGAGCAGGAAAGCAGGTTAGTGTGGTGGGGAGGAAATGGGATTTTGCAGTAACCTTCCTCCAGGAGTAGGGAAGGAATGGAGATTTTACAATATCCTTCCCCTGGAGTTGGGTGGGAATGAAGTTTCTGTAGTATCCTTCCCCTGCCACACCCACCAAGCCACACCCACAGAACCATTAATAATTTTTTTTTGAATCCCACCATTGGTATCAGTTATGTCCATAATTGAGCCCCAAATTTCTGTTGCTAAGCGAGACATTTGTTCAGTGAATGTTGCTCTATTTTATAACCTTTCTTTGCAGTTAAGCAAATCATTGCCTTTGATAAGTTAACAAGTGAAATTGGCTTGCCCATTGCCTTTATTTGTCAGAAGGTGGCAGAAGGTGATCCCAGGAATCTGATCCCAGGAATCTCCCAGCAGCTGTAATAAATATAAGAGAGTTGCCAAGGTCCAGAATTTTGATCACATGACAATGGGAAGCTGCAAGGGTTGTATGAAAAACATTCGTAAGTCTTTTTTTTTTTTCAATCCCATTGTAACTTCAAATGGTCATTAAACAAATTGTTGTAAGGGCCACAAATGACCAGGTTCAAATTATTCTATTTCAAACACATTATGTATGGGAAGACCCAACTCTGGAAAAGGTGGTCCTCATGAGGAAGGAAAGAGAAGAGGATGACAAGAAACAAGATGGATTGACTGGGTGGACAATGGCCATGAATGCATGATGAGTGGCATTGTTGGAAGAGATTGAAGGACCAGGTCCGGGATAGATCAACATGGAGAAAAATCTATCTGATCACTAGGAGTCGAAAATGATTTGATGGCAATGATCAGCTAACATTCGAAAAACGATTGGAAATTCAAAACCTTGCAACTGTCTGTAAATCTTAATTCGGTCTATTAAAGATGCTGGCTCTTTATATAGTTTTACCTCTGAATGCAACGGTGCGTGCTTATTCCCAGCTGAACTTGCACAGGATTTTACACCCTCCCATTCTTACAGGGCGCGTTCACACAACACGCTGAGCCCCGATTTGTGTGAATGCAACCTCTCAATTTCAGTCCCGCCCTCTCTGGAAATAAGCCTCGCTTCTTTTAAAAGATCGCAAGCAGGCTTGGAAACGCCACTCGAATTAAAGCGGCTGAGTAATGAGAGAAAGAGTCGGACACCGGCGGGAAAAAGCAGCTTTTGCCGGAAGCGACTCGGAAATCTGTAAAGAGCCGCGCTGGCAACTCTAAAATCAGGTCTTGGAAAGATCTCTTCTGCTCCTGAACCGAGGCGAAAGTCGATTTCTGAAGTCGTATAGCAAATGTGCCAAGAATCCAACAGGTGGCTCCGTGGCGCAATGGATAGCGCATTGGACTTCTAGAGGGTGAAGACATTCAAAGGTTCCGGGTTCGAGTCCCGGCGGAGTCGGGAACCCCAATTTTATTTACCTTCCTCTTATTTTTAAAAGTGCTTCCTGGATTACCCAGAGTCAATTATTTGCCGAGTCGCCGAAAAGGGGCCGATTTTTAATTGCTTGCAAAGCACGACGTGGAACCTTCCCCCCCACCCCATCCTTTTGCGAGGCCGCTTTGCTCTTTCCCTCGTCGCGCGCCCGGCTGGTGACTCGACAAGGGAGGCAGCTCAGGCCTGAGGGGCGGGGAAATGCCGGAGGGGGCGGGTCTAGGCGGGAAGGACGACCCTGATTGACGGCTCGGGTTCGCCAGGGCCTCCGAGGTGGGTGACCCAGGAGGGCCAGAGCGGCGCTTCTCAACCTCAACATCTTTGAAGAGGCGTGGACTTCAACTCCCGGAATTCCTTAGCTGACACGCCCCCCTGAAGGCATTATGGGTGTTGAAGTCTCTAATGACAACGTGGTCTGGAAAGAATGGCGCCAGTCCAGCCGCTGACAGGTGTGGTAACAGTGCAGGCAGCGCTTGTTAGTGTTGCCTTCCTTGAAGGCTTTCAGGAACGCCAAATTCCAGCGTCGGTGCAGCGATTTATTCCGGTCCCGCTCTGAAATACGCCTCGCAGTTCGTCCTGTGCCTGAGCTGTTGAGCCATCAAGCATTCATCAAATATTTTATCCCAATCATTCAAGATTTTTTTACAAGATTTGACCATTTCGCGTGAGGTTATTTGGCTTTCAATAAGAATATATGAATAAATATAGTTTTGAATACATGAGATAGATACTTACAAGAAAAATAAAAAAGAAACAATAGGACAGGGACGGTAGGCACGATTGGTGCGCTTATGCACGCCCCCCTACAGACCTCTTAGGAAAGGGGTGAGGTCAATAGTAGACAGTCTAAGGTTAAAGTTTTGGGGGTTTGGGGAAGAAACCACAGAGTCAGGTAGAGTATTCCAGACATTGACCACTCTGTTGCTGAAGTCGTATTTCCTGCAATCAAGTTTGGTGCAATTAACCTTGAGTTTGTATCTATTGTGTGCTCTTGTATTGTTATAGTTGAAGCTGAAGTATTCATTGACAGGTAGGACACTGCAATGTATGATTTTATATACTATATTTAGATCGGACCAGAGGTGGCGTAGTTCTAGATTTTCTAGGTCTAGAATTTCAAGTCTGGGGCATAAGGTATTCTGCAACAAGTAGAGGAGTGGAGAACTCTTCTTGTGAAATATTTCTGGACTTTCTCAACTGTGTTAATATCAGATACGTAATGTGGGTTCCAGACTGATGAGCTGTATTCAAGTATAGGTCTAGCAAATGTTTTGTATACTCTAGTTAGTAATGTGATATTACCAGAGAAGAAGCTACGTAGGATTAGATTAACAACTGTTAATGCCTTTTTGGCTATGTAGTTACAGTGGGCTCTAGAACTTAGATCATTTGAGATGAGTCCTGGACAAGGTCGTGGACAAAGTTTGGATCCTCAACAAGGTCTTGACTATTTAGCCTGTATTTAGCCTGAGACAGAATTTGATGTTTGATTGAAAGGCAATGTTTATTTCACAATAGTATCCAGTTGCCCCTACTCTCCCCCCTGAATAGACACTACAAGGTCATAAAAAGGGGATCGACTATATAATGACAGCTTAGACTCCTCATGCCGGGTAAGAAAGCACAGGTCCTCGACTTACAACCACAACTGAACCCAAAATTTCTGTTGCTGTGAGCTTTGTCCCATTCTAATGACCCTTTCTTGCCAGTTGTTAAGTGAATCACTTCCATTGTTAAGTTAGTAACCTGGTTAAGTGAATCTGAATTCCTGATTGACTTTGCTTGGTGTAAAGTTGCAAAAGTTGATCATGTGAGCCTGGGACACTGCAACCTGTCATAAATATGAGTCAGTTGCCAAGCATCTGAATTTTGATTACGTGACCATGGTGAGGCTGCAATGGTCGTAAGCATGACAAACAGTCATAAGTCATTAGATGAACTTAAGATAAATGACTACCTATATACTTCAGCCATATTGCTGGGCTGGACTGGACCCTCAAGTTTCGGAAGTGAAGATCTACATTTGTGAACAATTATGAGGAATGTGGGGGAATAACTTATCACTGCAAATAAATGAATAAGTAAGGCTGAGTGTCTTCCCAGATGAACACACTACCAAGCAAAGTGCCCTGTGTTCTAAGATGGCCATTGTGGTTTCAGATGGATTATTAAAGACAATGCTAGAGTTACAGCACATTATGCCATAGTCCAGGGGTGTCAAACTGGATTTCGAGGGCCGGATCAGCATTGTAGTTCTCCAAAGGCTGTGGGGGGCACGGGGAGGAAGTAGGGGATGGGACGGATGTCTCCTGCAGCACTTTGTGGCTGAAAACGGACCTCTGTGCTGCCTGTTTTTGGCTGGCAGTGCTGGAGACCAAAAATGGGCCACATGGGGGCCTCTGCACAGCCCATTTTTGGCCGGCAGTGTGCTGCAGGCCAGGAAGGTGAAAACGGCTCCCCCCCCCACAACCTGTTTTGGCGGCAGAGGTACTGCAGCCCAGTCCTTTGATACTTCCAGGCTGACCCCACGGCCCAGATTTAAGCACGCCCCCGGTCCACAGGCTTGAGTTTGCCAAACCTGCCATATGCAACCGTCCTATTCTTGTTAATTGAAGTATTTTAAAAATAAAATCATGATAGAAGGGGCATTTTTTTTTTAGTTGCGGAAGAAAACATTTTATTATTCGTAATTATTTAAAATTATTTATACTGTTTTATAGTTTTGTATAATTTATGCAGGATCTGGGTCTGTCAGAGACCAGAGGTTTTGTCTTCCCTGCTTTCAGACTCATGTTGAAGCCCATGTTCAGGGAACTTCTTTCTAGCCCTCTATCTTCAGAGAAGTTAGCTGAAGATGGGCTCCGGCATGACTCCGAAAGCTCGGAAGACAAACCTCTGGTCCTGATGACTCACCCAATTTAGATCCTGCAACATTATCCTGGGATATGTATATTCACCTTCATTCATATATAATTTATCATTAAAATACTTATGTGCATTTAAGTGGTGATCCCAGCGGTCATCAGTCCATTAGACAGCATGCTAAAAAAAAGCCTTGGACAACACTTGGAAGCAGGTACAAATGGAAAAACTGATTAATGAAAATCAATGCCCTTATTTCTCTGCCATGTTAGTGCTTCTCCATCAACTACAGAACAAGATGCAATTCACGTGCCATCTTCAAAATACCAGTGAAGCAGAAGCAGAATGAATTTCAGAGGAAGTGTAGAAAAATAGGCAGAGCCCGGAGGGGGGAATCAAGAGAGGAATTAGCCTGGAGTCATTCTGTTCCCACACATAGTCTAAGTCCAACCCCTCTTGAATTCCATTAATTCCTTTTTCATTTAGGTTACAATATAAAATATAAAAGAAATTCTAAACGCCTCTCCCCTGTGCCTCTGCCTGCTGTTGGTGCTTCTACTGTGAGGCAAGGCAGTTGGCAGGGTGGCGCCACACTGCAGCCCGTGTGCTAAGCCCCCGCCACCAAACATCATCCTCCAGCTCCGCCATACACATAGGACAAGCCCGCTGCCCCGCCCATGATGGTCCCGGCAAATGGGAAGGGAACCCCCATCCCCAAGAGGCAGAGGGGACTTGCCTCCCTGCTCTGCCCCGGCCTGCTGCTTGGAGGGCCAGGTTGGTGGTTGCAGCACTCATACTCATCTATGTTGTGCAGGGTGCACAGCTGGGGTGCTATGGCTGCTGCCAGAAGCCAGTGGCCACACACTCGCTGCCTGTGCTAGCCACTCCCATCCCCAAGGGCTGACAATCTTATGACGGGTAGATCTTACGAGCATTTTGATAAATCATGCTAGGGCTTACTTTCTGGTTGGGTCTTATTTTCGGGAAAACATGTTATATATTAAAGACAGCCAATTAATTTGTACAAAATATTTTAATAGATATACCAAGAGGATATTTCTAACAGCAGCCACATTTCAAAGATAATCTTGTATGGTTTTTTTAAGTTACACTCACTGCCATTTTCCTTTAAATCGAGTGTGATTTTAAACTAGACTGTTTCTTCCATCCTCTCTGCTGTTTTTATCTATCAATGCTGTTTTTATCTATATGTAACACAGGGTTTCACATTCAGTTCCAAAATCTTATCGGAAAAAGCCCTATACTGTTAATGGGATCAAACTTAACTGATCATTTGTGCAAAATTTCAACTTATAAATTCATCATTAAAAACTAAGTTCAAGCATTTTGCTGTCAAAATCTATTTGTGAAATTTTTTCTTCTTCCGATTCTTCTTTCCTGCTGCAAGAGCCTCTTTCTCAGCAATTATGTCTTGATACTTCCTTTTATTGTATCTGAATAAGAGAAACAATTTTTGTGAAAAATGAATGCAACCAAACACAGAATCCAAACCTCTCTGCCCATCCAATTATTGTTTATAGCTACTAAATAAGAGTGCATCTAAAATCTAGAATGAAAAGAACACATCAACCAACCCATCTTTTAGTTAAGCTATCCATGTACAGGTAGTCCTCTACTTATGACCACAATTGACCCCAAAATTTATGTTGCTAATTGACAAATTTGTTAAGTGAGTTTTGTCCCATTTTAGGACTTTTCTTGCCACATTTGTTAAGTGAATCACTGCAGTTGTTATATATGAACCAGTGGTCTGGCATACAAATGTAAATCACGTGGTTATGGAGATGCTGCAATGGTCATAAATGTGAAAAATTGTCATTTTTTTTCAGTGCCATTGTAACTTGGAATGATCACTAAATAAACTGTTGTAAGTTGAGGACTACCTGTATGTTTCTTGGCTGACTACTGTCAGAAATAAGATACTATATCAGATTTTTACTACAATCCAACAAGGTCACTGCAACTAATTATTAGTACAAGATTATCTAGAGCAGTGGTTCCCAAAGTGGGCAGTACTGCCCCCTGGGGGGCTGTGGGATGCCTTAGGAGGGCGCAAAGAGGCAAGGGGGCTGGCAGGGAGGCGCTAAGAGGTTCGAGGTGCCATCCCTGCAGGTTCACCCATTAACTAGCACTGCTCCAGAGGTGGCACCTCCAATGTGGAAGCGGTGGCACATTACATGCCGCCACAGCCACATTCGATGCACCGCCCCCCTGCCGCCTTTTAGCGCCCCTCTGCTGGCCCCCTTGGGGATGCTAAGAGGCGGCAGGGGGGCATTCAAGGCGCCGGCCCTGCAGGTTCACCCATTGACTGTAGCACCACTCCAGAGCCAGTGCCTCCAATGCGGAAACGGTGGCATGTTATGTGCCGCCGTGGCAGCGTTCAATGCACCGTCCCCCTGCCACCTTTTAGTGTCCCCAAGGGGGCCGGCAGTGGGGCACTAAGAGGTGGCAGGGGGGCGTTCAAGGCGCCAGCCGGCCCTGCAGTTTCACCCATTGAGGCACCAGCTCCGGAGTGGTGTTACAGTCAATGAGTGAACCTGCAGGGCCGGCGCGTC